>JAJSRW010000966.1:0-16035 GCA_022414725.1 Microglena sp. YARC
CTGTGTGTGCCTAAATCCCATTTTTTGTCTGGGACTATACTCGATACAAGTTCCCACTTATAGATTCTGTTTTCTAGCTCAACCATTCCAATCCCATTGCCTTGTCAGTGATTGGCGAGTATCACACTCATGTCACAACATGGATTAGAACTCAATCGAAAAAAAAAGCCATTTGCATTCTCTTCGATTAGACGAACTCAAATATGATCGGCTTAACTCAATCGAGCTTAGAAAATAACCAACTTTCATGCCGTATTGTGTAATGGTGAATTATGACTTTGAATGGAAGATCTTCTTATATATCGATACAAATTAGCAGAGAGGGTTAACAGGAACAAATAAATTACACCAAAAAACATTTAAAAATAGAAAGTCATTCATTCAATAGTATTCACAACCTTTTCCAATTACATTAGGAACGACTATGAATGTCAGGCCTCTCATCGGGAAACTACACGAACACACATAACCGAACACGGAATCAACAATGCGCCAGAAGAACACAAATTGAACTGGACAACCTTGAGTTGGAACAACAAGAATAACATGGATATTATACAAACATACCCACACAAACCATGGGACTGGTTAGGATTAAGCTCTCGAACCCTAATATCACAATGGACATTGTACAGAACAACCCAGATATAAACCATGGGACTGGCATGGACTTAGTAGGAACCCCACATCACGTGTGATATTATACTTGATAACCCAGACAAAAAATGGAGCTGGAATTTAGTTAAGCATGAACTCTGGGATATAGCATAACTTGGGAAATTATGCACTATGCTTAGCCGGACAAACCATGGGACTGGTATTTCTTAAGCATGAACCAAATCCCACAAATTACATGGAGATATTGTTAAGTTTACCTAAACAAACCGTGGAATAACTGGTATGCTATCAGTAGTTGCCCAACATCACCTTTGGACATCGTACAAGACAACCCAGAGTACATCCAATACCATTCGGAATTATGGTAGGTGTGATAAGTGGGATACCCCCAACATCACAATGGACATTGTACAGAACAACCCAGATAAACCATGGATTGGTATTTCTTAAGACATATGAACAAAACACCACATGGAACATCTGTGACGAGACACTCAAACAAACCATGGGACTGTAAGATTATATTCTGGTGAAGCATTGAACAAAAAAGACATTTCACAAATATAAGACATGGTACAAAACAATCAAGACAAACCGTGGGACTGGGCAGATTGAGTTCGAACAAAGATTTAACATGGGATATTATACAAGACAAACCCAGATAAACCGATGGGAATGGTATGGACTTAGTAGGAAGAACCCCCAACATCAAAGTGTGGGACAGTAAATACAAGAGAATACAGACAAACCATGGGATTGGATATTATATCAGTACAAACCCAAACATCACTTGGGATATTGTATGAGTAATCCACACAAACCATGTAACTGGAGATGGATTAAGTATAAATCCCAACATCACATGAATATTGTAGAAAAAATAACATTGACAAAACAATGGGATTGGGGCAAATAAGCATAAAACCCGAGCATGTTACTTTCTGACACAGACGTTTACAACATAATAATAAGACACACAGCAGCAAAATCTATTCAGAAAACATGGAAACAATCCAACACAAACCCAAACAACCCAATATGCAGACAGAGACTATTACGTGAATACAATGGACTTGTTGAATGAACGACGAACGATGAAGTTATTGGTACCGCGACATCATTGTAAATACATACATGTAGTGTCATTGATTGCATTTTCAAATGTTATATAAATCTTTTATAAATTTATCACGTTCGTCAACAAGACAATCTATCTTTCCCCCCCAATGTAGGGAAAGTTGTTGTACATGTATGTCGTTTTCACAATGTGTCTTTTCGCGAGCCTTTTCGCGTTCACTATTTATCTTATTCAATCTTTCTTGGTGAGCTAACTGGTTTCCTGAATCACGCCGACGTAGCCAGAGATCGTATCTTTCTTTCACTGATTCATCCTGTTTGGATTTCCTTTTAACGGCTTCTTTTTGGCTTTTTAAAAACGGTTCCATTTCTGGTATCTCTAGTTTTGCAAGAGACTCAATCAAAGACTCGGGCATTTTATGTTTGAACACTTTGGAAATACGGCCACATAATGCTGTCCAATTAGTATTATCTAATGCCTTTGCGTCTTGGACTAACCGAATTATCATTTCAGTCAGATGGTATTTGGAAATATTCATAGATACTCTTCATTCGCAAAAATGCATTTTATCCTTAAACTTATTTTTAAATCGACAATGAACAAAACATGTTTTAAACCGGAATATAAAGATACAGAAAACAGTTAAAAAATAGAATGTAATTCATTGCAAGTATTACCAAACATATACAAAATAGATAAAAAACTATGAAGTCGGCCATCTCTACAGAAATCAGAAAACATGTATTGAACAGAGTCAAATGCGGAGAAGACAAATGGGACTGGGACAGCTTGAGTTCGAACAAAGGTTTAACATGGGGACATTATTACAAGACAACCCAGACAAACAGTGGAACTGGTCTGTAATCAGTGGGAATCCCAACATCACATGGGACATTATACAAAATAACCCAGACAAACAGTGGAATTGGTATTATATTAGCTGGATTCACAACATCACGCGGGACATTATACAAGACAACCCGGACAAACCGTGGGACTGGTTTATGTTGAGTATAAACCGCAACATCACGTGGGACATCATACAGGATAACATAGATAAACCATGGGTCTGGTATTGGATTAGCAAAAATATAAACATCACATGGGACATTATTCATAATAACCCAGACAAACAGTGGGACTGGACTATGTTGGGCGAAAACCCAAACATCACGTGGAACATTGTACAAGACTACCCAGACAAACCATGGAGTTGGATTGGATTGAGTATGAACAAAAACATTACATGGGATATTGTACAAGCCAACCCAGACAAACCATGGAACTGGTACAGTTTAAGCACAAAATCCAAACGTAACTTGGGACATCGTACAAGCAAACCCCGAACGACCATGGAACTGGATTGGATTGAGCATCAATCAAAACATCACATGGGACATTGTCAAATATAACCCAGACAAACCATGGGACTGGGTTAGGCTGAATGAAAACATGTACATCACGTGGGACATTGTCAAAAATAACCCAGACAAACCGTGGAACTGGAATAGGTTAAGCAAAAACCCAAACATAACGTGGGATATTATACAAGATAACCTAGATAAAACATGGAATTGGGAATGGTTGAGCCAAAACCATAACATAACATGGGACATTGTGCAACGTAATCCAGACAAACCGTGGGATTGGGTTCAATTAAGTACGAACCCGAGCATATTAATATCAGTCCAAGATATTTACAACATAGTAAGAAGGTGTAGAGCAGCAGCAGCTATTCAGAAAGTATGGAAACACATCAACACAGACCCAAAACATCCCATATGCCAACGGAGACTCTTAAATGAATACAACACACTTGTTGAATGAACGACAGTTGATTTCTGATTTTTACAAGGGGGGTAAAAATGTAAAAACAAAGTCTCTCATTATGCAAACGGTTTTGCCAAATGCAATGCCATTTCGAAGATCGATTGGTTAGCATGGTATGCATCATGTTTCATCAAACAACTTACAACGCAATCATGCCTATTTGATATGGCAAACATCAATGGAATACCATGTTGATAACATGGATCCGCACCATCATTGAGCAACCGTTTAACTGCCATTATGTCTTCTAGTCCGCATTGAAGCACAAGTTCAAAATTTAGTTTCTTCTGGGCACAGAATTTTTGAGATTTACCAATATGTGTGTGAATATCTTTCAAATAATTAGCTATGAATTGGTTCTTTTTCATCTGAGCTAGGAATAATGCAAGATCAATCATTTCTGCAACATCTGGCTCTTGGTAGATTGTCAGGTCCGTTGTATACGAAGACCAAAAACATACAATCTTTAGAACTATGTTTTGGTGGTCGTAGAATGCTGCGTAACATAATGCACCACAGCCTCCAACACGGTCGAATGGTTCAGCACCCGCATGGAATAATGAATCGACAGTGTCCAAGTTTCCCAATATGCTTTGCGCACATAGTTCATATTGGAGTTTATTGGGAGACATTCTCATTACAATACATAGGATTTCTTTAAGCTTATCGATGGGTGCGCAGAAAGATAGGTTAAAGAACAGGCTTTGCGTTGTTGCAATAGATTCAAATCTTTGATAAATCACATGGCAACTTTTGACAAGAAAAATGATGTAGCTGAATTAAATATTTAACAATGTACTCTGACTGTCATCTGCATCTGCCACCAAAATCGTATGTTAATAAAGGCCTGTCGCGTAAAATACTGACTGTGAAAAAAAAATTGAAATGGTCATAAAAGGGACCGACAACAAATCATAACAATGGAGTCAATCGCTGCGGTTGCGTGCCTTCCGCGCATTCTGCGCGTTTGGAAGGTACTTGCAAAGCTCGCCGTTCAATCGTGGGACGACGAAAACCATCAGGTGGCGGTTGCCCATGGGGTAATGACTTCCAGCGACTTCACTGATGGCAACCATGTCAAACTGTTTATCTATAATATATATGCGTCCGTCTCTCCGGAGGCAGACGATAATGTATGCGATCCCCGCTTCCAAGGCATGCTTCTGGGCTTGCTTGCCGCCTTCCCGTATGACCCTTTCGGAGATTACGTCGCCCGCACACGTAAGATTACAAACAACCTGTTCCTTGAAGTGGATGACCAGATGATCAAGTGTATGGCGCGCGATAGACTGGCCAATCAGGAGTGGGGCTTTGTACAGAACATGGCATCCCAGTGGTTGCAAGCGTGGATCGCTGCGCGCAAGATCCAGAGCACGTACCGCAAGTACAGTGAGCACAGAAGGAACTGTCGCCTCCGCATCACGATCCCCCGGTTGGTGGTATTGCTCAATGAGTGTAAAGGTCCGCACATTGGGACCGCGGTAGACCGGAGGAGAAAAAAAAAAAAAAAAAAAAAAAAAAACACTTCTTTTTATTGTCATAAAAGCCTTGATTTATTTTGTATATGTATGTAAAATGTCCGGTAAGAAAGGGTCATCTGCATCTGCCACCAAAACCGGATGTAAATAAAGGCCTGTCGCGTAAAATACTGACTGTGAAAAAAATTGAAATGGTCATAAAAGGGACCGACAACTAACATCCTCAATTCCAGAAATCATAACAATGGAGTTAATCGATGCGGTTGCGTGCGATTGCGCTAGAGGCTTCCTTCCGCGCATTCTGCGCGCTTGGGAGGTACTTGCAAAGCTCGCCGTTCAATCGTGGGACGACGAAAACCATCAGGTGGCGGTTGCCCATGGGGGAATGACTGCCAACGACTTCACTGATGGCAACCAAGCCAAACTGTTTATCAATAGTATAGCATCATCCGTCTCTCCGGAGGCAGACGATAATGTATGCGATCCCCGCTTCCAAGGCATGCTTCTTGGCTTGCTTGCCGCCTTCCCGTATAACCCTTCCTGAGATTACGTCGCCCGCACACGTACGATTACAAACAACCTGTTCCTTGAAGTGGATGACCAGATGATCGATTGTATGGCGCGCGATAGACTGGCCAATCAGGAGTGGGGCTTTGTACAGAACATGGCATCCCAGTGGTTGCGAGCGTGGATCTCTGCGCGCAAGATCCAGAGCACGTACCGCAAGTACCGTGAGCACAGAAGGAACTGTCGCCTCCGCATCACGATCCCCGGATGGTGGCATTGCTCAATGATTGTAAGGGTCGCGAATGAACACATTGGGACCGCGGTAGACCGGAGGAGAAAAAAAAAAAAAAAAAAAAAAAAAGAAAAAGAAACACTTCTTTTTATTGTCATAAAAGCCTTGATTTATTTTGTATATGTATGTAAAATGTCCGGTAAGAAAGGGTCAGCAAGTAGGCGCAAATCAACATCATCTGCATCTCCTATGCCCCAGTTATCCGATGATATTATCCAGGAAATCATGAACAGGACAATAGATGGGTCTCATACTGGTCTAGCCAAGGTGAGTGGAATAAACAAGAGTTTGACAGCCGCGTTGAATAAAGGTTCACTGAGGCATTCACCGTCTGGCAACATCGACAGTTTAGTGGGGATTTCATATGGGTCTCAAATAGCAATAGGCAGTTTATATACTCTAATTGATAAAAAACATGCGTTTTTTTTTAATCAGCTCAAACCCATGGTGTATATAGGATGATCACCAGAGAGGTGTGGGAATTCAATAGAAAATACACGTATGATATAAGTACTCATAACATCATTCCAAACATTCCTGTGTCTGACAGGAATGTACGTTTGAAATGGGAGAAGCTATGGGTTTACGCGAAGCTATTGAGTTATATAACTCAAAGGGTAAACTTTTGAAAGAAGAAGTTAGATATATGATATCTCAATTCAGATATATGTATTCACATGATCTAGGCGAAGATCTTGGCGAGCAGATGGCAAACGTTCTTGAGCTGGCACCCGTTTTAGATTTGTTTGTAAAGACCACTAAATTGTCTGAAATAACTAGGGAGCTAAATGATGTCAGTTATGATTGTAAAAAGATGTTCCCCATTTGGTTCCACGGTGAGTTCAATAAGTTCAACGCCGACGACTTATACGAGAGTATAGTATCATTTTCTAGAGTTTAAAATAAGCAGCGAAATACATTGATATGACGTTCCAGTTCTTACATATTTCTTACATTTTTCAAATCTTACTCAGAAAAACACACACTTGAGATAGATTCAACAATCCTTTAGGCACTTCTAGCATCACATAGTAATAACAATGTGATGGATTTAGCATAAAGAAATAGTTGTAATGATTCATACTAGTTTAATTATGTATATACTTATACAAAATATAGAGAATAAGGTACAAGAAAAAAACTTCGGAGAAATACAAGACTTGAACCATGAAGAAGTTGTAGTTACTAAAAACTGTATTTCTACACTCCTTCAACCATGAAAACATACTATACAGTTCCAAGGCACGGAGACATATTGGTTGGGTTTTTATTTAGAAGAAGCTGAAACTCAGATTGAAATGCAAATAAACTATTGGTGGAAAAAGACTTAATAATATCACTCTGTCTCCGGGAAATTGTACATACTTTTTGAATGGTACTCATATGTTTCCTATTATTTCATTGTGCTACAGTGAAATTCATATCATTGTAGAGAGAAACGGGATAGAATCGACTGATTTTAAAGGAATCTCATGTATATATGCTCTTTTACAATCAGATGCGAGAAGATCACTAGCAAATTCATGTGTAGTTTTTGACGAATGCGCGCGGTTTATTAAGTAACGGAAATTATTATGAATTCGAAAATATAATAGAAAGATATAAATAACACTCAAAATAAAGATGTATAGGGTTACCATCAATGGTAAAAAGAATAGATCTAAGTATGGGACATTGAATTGGGGCTTAAGGAAAAACATGCACAATATTAAAAAAAATTATAATTAAAAAATCGACGCGTACAAACAACGAACAACAATGAACTTTTAGAATTATTGACAGACATATGACTATGAAGTCGGTGATCTCAACAGAAATAAACAGACACGTATTTGAACCGCGTCAAATGCGCTGAACACAAATGGAACTGGAACAATTTGAGCTCGAACAAATGTTTAACGTGGGATATTGTACAAGCCTACCCAGGACAAACCATGGAACTGGTTTATATTAAGCAGAAAACCCTATTATCACATGGGAAATCATTCAAACTGACCCAGACAAACCATGGAACTGGTTTTATATTAAGCAAAAACCCCAACATCACGTGGAAAATCATTCAAGCCAACCCAGACAAAACATGGGATTGGAAAAGATTAAGCAAAAACCCAAATATCACATGGGATATTGTACAAGCTAACCCAGATAAACATTGGGACTGGAACACATTGAGTACAAACCCTAACATCACATGGGATATCGTAGTAGATAACCCAAACAAACCATGGGACTGGTTTGGATTGAGCATTAATACAAATATCACGTTTGACATTGTCAAAGCTAACCCAGGCAAACCATGGAATTGGTACGCAATTAGTCAGAACCACAACACCACGTTTGACATTGTCAAAGCTAACCCAGGCAAACCATGGAATTGGTACGCAATTAGTGAGAACCACAATATCACGTTTGACATTGTCAATGCTAACCCAGACAAACCATGGACTTGGAGTAAAATAAGCAATAAACAAAACATCACATGGGACATTGTACAAGCTAACCCGGACAAACCATGGGACTGGTATTACATTAGCGCAAACCCCAACATCACGTGGGAAAACATTCAAGCTAACCCAGACAAACCATGGGAACTGGAGTATATTAAGCATGAAACAAAACATCACGTGGGAAATCATTCAAGCTAACCCAGACAAACCATGGGACTGGTACTACTTTAGCGCAAACCCCAACGTCGATTGAGAGATTGTCAAGAATAACCCAGACAAAACATGGAACTGGACTTGGAACAGATATATAATTAGTGGGAACCACAACATCACGTGGGACATTGTACAAGATAACCTAGACAAACCATGGGACTGGATTTACCTCAGTGGAAACCCCAACATCACATGGGAGAATGTGCAAGCTAACCCAGACAAAACATGGGATTGGAGTGGGTTTGAGCAAAAACCCTAGCATGTTACTATCTATCCTAGATATTTGGAATATCATACGAAGATGTAGAGCAGCAACAACTATACAAAAAACATGGAGACATGTCAATACAAACCCAAAACACCCAATTTGCAAAAGGAGAATCTTACACGAATATAATGAACTTGTTGAGGATTTGATTGTGTATTAAAAGTATTTCTTAACACTCTACTATTGGTGAAAAATATTGATCAAGACGAAAATCATTTGCCTGAAAAAAGAGATAAATAGAAAAAACATGGATATAAATACTCTTACGTATTCATTGCAAAACGCTAGGGATAATATACGTTATTTGGAATTTGACCAGCTAGAATCTCCATTCGATTTAACATATAGCGGTAAAATGTCTAGGAATAATTCCGGAGAGGCCAAGAAATGTTATGAGTTTTATAACAAACATAAAAATGATCCATATATAACAGATCCATTTCTTGAAACTTGCAGGAATGTTGAACTGTTGGGGTGTTTGTGGTACAGCATTGGAGATGTATATAATGCCATGCATTACATTATCAACTCTTCTTCGTCTTCATGAATAATGACGGTTATATAATGAATAAAGTCACAGATAACGTGTTTATTTTTAGTTATTTTATATATTCGAGAAATAAGATGTACGTAAGCGCAAAAATTGTACGACGAGGGCAGGACTGTTAGTGATAATGTAGCATTAAAACAAGAGTACGATGTGTCCATAAAACACAGGCCATTTGTAGGGGGCTGAACAGTTACTCGGTTTCCTGTTATTTCTTTTTAAATACTAATATATCTTATGAAAAATAGATATAAAAGATAACCACATTAATACATTAATAAGGTAACAGTAACAAACATATTATTACCATGCCAAATGTCGGGAAAAAAGAAACAGTTTACATTTCAGTTGGAAAGGCTGCTCTCCTTACAGGGCTCGACTCCCAAACAATTCGGAAAATGGCTGACACGTCGAAAATTCTTTGCTACAGAAACACCTTCCGGGCAAAGAAGAATTAATCTGCAAAATATTCAAGAAATGTGTAGTAATAATCTTCATGATCAAAAGAAGCAAACTATTCAAAAAGAAAATTTCATCTATGCTAGAGTATCCACTAAAAAGCAATTGGACGATCTTTCTAGACCAAGTTGAATTCCTCAGAAGACCAGAATATGATAGCTATATACTTGTTCAAGATATATGTTCAGGAATCAATTTCAAGAGAAAAGGCCTTGCAACCATTCTGGACGCCTGCTTACAAAACAATATCGGAAACATTGTTATTGCCCATAGAGACAGACTGTGTCGATTCGGGTTTGAGCTCATCGAATCATTGGTCACAAAAGCAGGAGGAAAAATTACAATTATTGACTGTACAAACGAAAAAACTAGTGAACAAGAGCTCACAGAAGATTTATTGTCAATCATCCATGTCTTCTCTTGTAGGCAAATGGGCAAACGAAGCTATTCTGGAAGAAAAGATAAAACCACTAAAAACAATACAAATGAAACTTTTCCCAACGAAAAAACAAAAAACAAATACTCGATGAATTTATTAATACATCGAGATATGTTAGTAATAAAGCTATAGAATATGTAGATAAGGGTCATAAACCATATATTTCCAAACATTGAGAGATCTCCTTGTCACATCCAATACCAAAAAAAACAGTAATACATACAAGAAACTTTCAAAAGAAATTGAAGATTTGCATACATTGAAGCAAGACACAGTAGATCAATCTGACAAACAAAAAATTATTGAAGAAATCAAGACTAAGAATAAGATAATGAGAGATGAAATGAAAGAAATTGCTTATGAGAAAAATCACAATTTACAAGGATTTGAAACATTCACTCCTAAAGAGATTCGAGCAAATGCAGTAAAATCAGTTTGTGATGCTTATAAATCTGCGTTCACTAACTTGAAAAAATGGTAACATAAAGTTTTTTCAAGATGAAATACAAGACAAAAAAGAACTCTAGACAAACTGTTGAATTAGCACCTTCAAGTATATCTTTTAATAATGGAATTCTCAGGATTTTGCCAAACACTTTCAAAGACGATTGTGTCTTGAAAATAAGCAATAAAAATAGAAAAAAAACATAAGAATCTAACAATAAACAAACAATGTCGACATAGTAAGACACAAAGGTCAATATGTTATCCATATTCTCGATACAATATTAAATAATATCGATAATGAAACAAACGAGTATACAATGTGTGGTGTTGATCCAGGAGTTAGGTGTTTCGCAACTACGTATTCGTGTTCCATAAAAAACAATGGAGAAGTATCAAGTTATAATAATAGGGATTATACTCATAGAATAGATCTGTTGAAGAAACTTAATAAGAAGAGGAGAGATATCATGGAAAGAAAAGCGGTTCGTAAGAAGCAATATAACAAGATAGAGAAGAAGAAGAAGAATATTGTAGATTGTTTACATTGGGAAACAATCCATCATGTATTGAAACATAATGACTTTGTATTTTACGGTGATATCAAGAGCCAAGATATTACCAAAGGAAAACAAAAACAATACATTAAACCAAGATTTCAACGATTTGAAGTTTTACATCTTCAAAACTAGATTGGAATACAAAGCTTCCGTACTAAAAAGAAAAGTTGTTATTATGAATGAATGTTATACTACAAAGACTTGCTCTAATTGTGGGACATTGAATAACGATGTTGGAAGTAAAAAAGTGTTTACATGTCCTATTTGTAACTTGGTTGCAGGGAGAGACGCGAATGCTTCTAAAAACATATTGATGAAAGGATTGTTATCGTAATCCTAACATTACCCGTCTTCGCCTGAGGCGGTAACAGAACCGGTTTTCCTAATAATAATTCTACGACCATTCAGAATTATTAGAGGAATATAATGGAATAACAGGGTTTTCAGAGCGGAATACGTGACAATATCAATTGACTGACATTATGGTGTAGGAGAATAGTTTTATTTTTGTGTTTTAATATATTAATACTATGCGGTATTTTTCATTATTTAGTGGTGTTGGTGGGTTTGAAGTAGCGATTCATAAACAGTATGGGAAAAAAGCCGTATGTGTTGGATATTCTGAAAATATCGAAACCGGCAATCTCGGAATATCAGAGACCATTATCCTAGTCACAGGAATTTAGGTGATATCAATAATTTTACGAAGAAAGATATAACTGATTTGGGACAAATAGACTTGTTAGTCGGAGGATTTCCATGCAACGATCTAAGCAGTGCTAAGTTTACAAACAGACATGGTCTTGATGGGTCTAAATCTGGACTTTTCTGGGTGATGCTTAAAGTTATAAAATGGGTTCTCGTGAAAAATCCTAATTTGAAAATAATCGTTGAGAATAATGCATCAATGGCTCATAAATGGCGAGATATAATTACATTGGAATTGTCTAAAGCGTTTAAAAAAAAGGTTTTTTACAACTACTTTGATAGTAGTCAATGGGTTATACAACGCCGTCGCCGTTATTATTGGACTCTATCCCCTATCCCTGTGTATTCAGGCCCACGAATTCAGACCATGCGCGACATTTTGGTTCCTTTCAATCAGGCGAAAGGGCATATATTATCAGATAAAGCAATTGGTTATTTGAACAGTAGTCCTACTTATTTGCAAAGTAAAAAAAATGGTTTTGTTGTAAAAAAGTACAATAATGTGTATTACAAAGTCCCGATCCTTTACGGAACCCGTTTATGTGATCGTGGTTCATCTACATTGGACTCGTATATAAGATGTATTGACACAAATAGACAGAACGCGTTTATATTGGATTACAGAGTGTGTCAAAAAAATAAGTATTTCATACCTCGATATTTTACAAAGACAGAGATAAATAAGCTTTTTTATTTTCCAGACAACTATATTTTACATGATAAATATAGCATATACATGAGAATGTATGGGATGACGGTTGTGCCTGTTGTTATTTCGTACATTTTAAACCATATCTAAATATTCATATACTCTCTGATACAATTACGCAGTTCGTATTTGTTGTTTTTCTTTTCAATTATTTTTAATCTACTATGCGTTTCGTTCCATGTTGTATAATGTTTCATGCATAATGATCCTGTTGTACTTGCTTGTGTCAGTTCGGTTTTCTGATAGTGGTTCAAAACCATTTTCCTTATATATATTGATCATTTTGTGAATAATTGTATTCATCTTCATATATGTTCTTCTCACGTTTTGTGTAGTCTTTTTGGTGTATCTGATTTGGTCATCGTCATTGACATTGTCATCATTCACATCTTGTTTCCACTCAGCGTCTCTGACTACTTGATCACCCATCATAGTAGCGTGAGACGTTAACTGGGTACCATTTTTAGTCGTCTTTTATGCCATTGCCTTTGTACTCGGGTACCTTGGCATAGTCAAAACCATTTTTCCAAAGGTTTACATAATTAACCACAGAGTCCTTATTCGTGTAAATCTGAATCTGATCAAGGAACTGCAACTTGTTGTGGCCACCTGCTCGTCCTATTAAACTCTGTGATAAAGTGCTGTCACAAGGACTTTTAGTGCTCCTGTCAACCAAAAGACCGACATGGTCAATCGGCATCGTTTGAGCAACACGAAATAGTTCTTTAAGGATTGAAAATTATATGATTCTTAGGCTGCTCCTTGAGAATTTCTTCATTCGTCATTCTTTCCATCTTCTCCTTGGAGATACTCTTGTCTGCAAAGACTTTGTAATTCCGAGACTCAAAGTAGTCTCTGATCGTATTCTGAGAATCCATTTGACAATCTGAACTTTCACATTGAGCTTCTGAATCAGAAGATAACGAAGAAGCCCTGCACGCTTCTCAACCAACCACAACTTGCGAAGACGCTTCCACTCCCTACGAACCATTTCAGCAAGTTCGTCGCACTCCGATTCACCAATATCTGCACGCGCATCCACAGAACGCTCCAGAAGGAACAAAAGAGACGTCTTAGGCTTAGTGTTGTCCATGGAGGTGAGACGAATCCATTCGGTAACGTCGTTCTTTCACAAGCGTCAGGTAGGAACGAAGGGTAGTCTCTTCACGGTCCAGGTTTCAGAGAACGTAGCAACCGGGAATGTGCGATCTCATACTCGCGGTTCTTTGTAGACAACAACTCTGAAACGGTGGTCAGGTTCATTTTAACGTAATCAAAGGATGCGATCGTATCCTATTTGTATTTTTGTTGTCGAAGATTCTTTATACCGTCTATGTGGAGTGCGTTTGGAAAATCCACTTTTTACCAACACGTGAAAGTAGTAAAACACCAAACAATATGTCAGCTACACACAACAGGCAGCTCTCCCTCGTGTACAACAGGTACTCCACAGATCTTCTTGCGGAACTGCAGGAGTTCGACAGACGGTCGGTAAAGAGGAATCAACTAACAATGCCTTAACGGAAGAGGACGCAGCAATACGCAGAGCGGCCACAAACATGGATCAAGAGAAACTTAAGACCGTGCACGACTCCTTCGAGTTCTATCCTGGAATCAGTGCAGGTAGGGCCCTAGCTATCGCAACGTCCACACAAGACAAGAGCAAGTGCGAGTGTACCTAACAGTCCTAGCAACACTGTGCCTCACATGGACTAAGATTGATGACCCAACGAAGACACTAGATGGAGAAAGCACTCGTGAAAGTGGTCCTAGACAACATATCAAAAATCCAGCAAAAGGCTAATGATGATGGTGATAATAATGATAAAAACACCAATACAAGACCTGCGCAGTAATTTCATAGGTGACGACATAGACGACCTGGATGTACGAGAGATGCTCAAGAGATTAGCAAACGAAGTCGCGAAGGAATGATGATGGTACAAGAAGGCAATGATGATGATGGTACAGAAGGCATGGACGCGGTCTTCAAGGCGCTAATGGGCGGTAACAGCAAGATAGGGAAAATTGCAAGGAAATCGCAAACGATATCGACATATCGTATTGCGGAATCGCTCTCAGGAGGAGATGGTGGTGGTAACGGACACTCGATAATCAAAACTATTCGAAAAACAATGGGCTCCTCGGAAACATAGTTCAACTCAGTTAGTTCAAAAATCAACTAACAAATGGATAACGGAGACTCGCCAGGACTTGGATATCCGGACGAGGCGCATGGGCTCATTTGGATCTTACGGCGGTGAATGTAATCTATCGCCAACGAAAACAAATTCAAGAAGAGCTAGAGCAAGAGCAAGAATCTCGATTAGAATCGTTTCGACAATCAACAAGAAAGAACAATCACAACCATGTCTGGATGCCCCCATGATGCGACCAGGAACTGGGTGTTCATTGCGAAATGTTCAAGTCATCACACACCAACAACCTTGTCCGAGTTTCATCCCGTTCAACGATAGACCGGAAAAAAACGATATACAAATACAACGTTTATAAAGGTTGTTGAACAAAATGTCTCTCTTGACGGATCGCCTATCATGGTCATTACTGTACTGAGAACCTCTCCTTCTTTCACGACCAACCCGATGAACAGCAAGACGTGCACCCCTCATTACAAATTAGACGCGCATAGAACATAATGGGAACGAGATTGCGTTTGAATCGGATCAGGATCCGAAAGAACAGTCAACAATCAAAAGGACTACGAACAACAAAGACATGAACAAAGTAATACACTAAAAAAAAGGCAACGAAATCAATAGGGGTGGAGGATTCATGAGAGTACGAGTCGTAGGATCGCTCTCAATCCGACGCTGAAACATAAATGTAGCAACCGACAAAGACATCCCATGAAGAAAGAACGACTTGATACGTACGATAACAGAAACACTGGGACATCAAACACGTCAACATGACAACGTGCCCGAATGTGCAAGTCTATTCAATCCAATTCCCTTACTTCGTCAACCCAATCGATGAAATCTACGCAAACAACTTCATAACCATCTCTCCTGCTTCTCGTCAAACGCAGATGCATTGCCCTTAGTGACATTCGTCGTAACACAAGCGTGTTGGTCAACATCCGATATTGATAACCTGAATCAACTCTCATTGATGTTAACCACGTTTGTCACGCGTTTCAAGAGATAATTGTAAACAAGTTTCGAACAGTTATCTTCGTCACCGATTTCAGGATCTGTTGCCATCTTCTCATCCATACTCGTATGCAAGGCGTCCGATGTGCTCAGAATGAAAGACGTGTTCTGCCTCCATAAGTATTCATAGATTCTGCAAGGTTAGAAAGTAACGACTTGTAACGGCAACATTCCATTTCACGGGCGGCTGCATATTCAAAAAACATGGTCCATCATTTTCGTCTATCCAAAGAAGCACTGATGTCCAACCTCACGAGAAATGAGT
>JAJSRW010000215.1:0-51119 GCA_022414725.1 Microglena sp. YARC
ATATTACAGTAATTCATATGATCTCAATATGTAAGCACTTAATATGTAAGTCTCAATATGTGTAGCACTCAATATGTACAGTCTTCAATAATTACAGTATCAAATATGTATACACTTCAAATGTACAGTACTTCAATTGTATAGCATCAATATGACAGACTTTCAATTGTATACGCCTTCAATATGTAAGTTCTTTAATGTTACAGTACTTATATGTACGTACTCAATTATAGCACTCAATATGTACAGTATTCATATGTATAGCACTTCAAATATGTACAGTACTTCAATAGACAGTCTTCAATATGTATACGCATTCAATATGTACAGTCTTCAAATATTACAGTACTTTCATAGTATAGCACGAAATTAACAGTACTAATATGATTGCACTTCAATATGTAACAGTAATTCAATGTGTACAGTACTATAATATGTATAGCACTTCAATTATGTACAGTACTTCATATTAACAGTATTCAATATGTATAGCACTCAATAATGTACAGTACTTCAATAATGTATAGCATCCATATGTACAGACTCAATAATTTAACCAGTTTCATATTGCATTCAAAATGTACAGACTCAATTGTATGAATCATATTACAGTAACTTCAATAATATGCACTTCAATATGTATGTACTCAATATGTACATACTTCAATAGTAACACTCAATATTATAGCACTTCAATATTACAGTAACTTCAATAGTACAGTACTTCAATTGTATAGCACTTCAATATGACATAACATCAATATGAAAAGTACTTCTATATGTATAGGCACTTCAATATGTACAGTACCTTCAATATGTATAGCACTTAATATGTTATCCTTCAATGATCAGTACTTCAATATGTATACATCAATAGTACAGAACTTCAATATGTATAGCATCATATGGTCGTATTCAATATGAACAGTAACTTCAATATGTTAGCAATTCTAATAGTACAGACTTCATATGTATATGCACGTTCAATCATGTAAGCATTCATTTACAGTAACTCATATGTATAGCACTTCAAAATATTAAGTATCAATATTATAGCACTTATAATGTAGAGCAACTTCAATATACAAATACCATAGTATACACTTCAATTATGTACAGTACTCAATATGTATAGAGCACTCAATATGTACAGTACTATCAATATGTAGTAGGGGAGTTCAATATATACACTCAATTGTATAGCATAATTTAAAGTAACTTCAATATGTATCACTTCAATATTCAAGTACTGCAAATAGTGTAGGCACTTCAATAATTAAACAGACTTCAAGTATGTTAGCACTCAAATGACATACTTCAGATATGATGCAACTTCAATATGTCTAGCACATTCAATATGGTACAGTACTCAATATTTAGCACTTCATATGGACACTACATATGTACAGTACTTCAATATGTAAGCATTCAAATAGTACAGTAACTTCATATGTATACATATATATGTAACAATTTTTTAACATTAATATTATACCTTCAAATGTAGCAGCACTTCAATATGTAGGTATACAATATGTAGCATTTAAATATGTACAGATAGCTTCAATATGTATAGACTTCTATGTACATAATTCATATGTACAGTTTCAATATGTATAGCACTTCAATTATGTACAGTACTTAATATGTATAGCGAGAGAGAGAGTATCATATGTACAGTACTTCAATAGTATGTCACTTCAATATGTACAGACTTTCATATGTTACACTTCAAAGTATTAATACTTACATTGTAGTACTGTCAATAGTGTATAGCACTTAATAAGTAGCAGTACTCAAAACATACTCAATATTATGGCACTTCAATGTGTACAGTACTTCAATATGTATAGCATCAGAGAGTCCTATCGATTATGTAAGTACGAGAGGCACTCAATATGTACATATTCAATATGTATAGCCCTCATATTAAGTACTTAATATTATAAGTACTTCCATATGTATAGGCACTTCATATATGTAAGTACTTCATATGTAGCACTTCCAATATGCAACTCAATCTGTATGAGCATCAATATGTAAAGTATTTCAATATGTATAGAACACTCTCAATATGCTATGTATTCATATGCAGTACTTCAATATGTATAGCAATTCAATATCAGTACTTCAATATGTTATAGCAATTCATATGTATAAGAACTTCAGTATGTACTATGTTAACTTCAATAGTATACACTTCATATAGTACAGTACTCAATTACAGTACTTCAATATCTACAGTACTCAAGTATCAATGGTTATAACTTCAATATTACAGACTTCAATATATAACGCACTCATATTATAGACTCAATATTCAGTAAACTTCAATCCGTCACAGGACTTCAATATGTCAAGTACTTCAATAGTTTATACCTTCAATATGTATAGCACTCAATATGTACAGTACTCAATATGTAATAAGCCTTCAATATGTACGTACTCAATAGTATATGCATTCAATATGTACAGACTTAATAGTATAGCACTTCAAAGTATAGATTCAATATTATACCTTCAATATGTACAGTACATGAATATGTAGGTACTTACACAATATGTATATGCTTCAATCAGGTTACAGTACTTCAATATGATAGCACTCAATATGTACAGATTCAATATATAGCACTTCAATATTACAGTACTTCAATATGTATAGCACTTCAATATCGTAAGCACTTCAATATGTACAGTACTTCAATATGTATAGCACTTCAATATTAATAGCACTTCATATGTACAGTATTCAATAGTATAACAACTTCAATATGTATAGCACTCAATATGTAAGTACTTCAATATGTATAGCATTCAATATGTACAGTACTTCAATAATGTATAGCACTTCAATAGTACATACTTATATGTTAAACTTCAATGTGTATAGATCAATATGTACAGTACTTCATATGTATAGGAGATAGTTACAGTATCAATATGTACAGTACTTCAATAGTATGCAACTTCATTTGTACAGACTTCAATGTCTTCAAGAATATCACTTCAATTTGTACAGTACTTCATTATGTATAGCACTTCATATAGTATAGATCAATATGTACAGTATATCAATATGTTAAGCAAATTAATATGTATCCTAATATGTATAAGCACTCAATAGTAAGCATTCATATGTACAGTCTTCATATGTCAGTTTCAATTATTATAGCAGCTTTATATGTAAGCTTCTATGAAAAGACTTCTAAGTATAGCACTTCAAATGTATTGAGACTTCAATATGTACAGTAATTTCAATAGTTAGCACTTATATCGTACAGTACTTCAATCATTAATAGCACTTCAATATGACATACTTCAATATGCATAGCACTTCAATATGTAGAGTATTCAATATGATAGCACTTCAAAAGTACAGATCTTCAATATGTATAGCATTCAATATGTACACACTCAATATGTATAGCACTTCAATATGTACAGATATCAATAATGTATGCACTAAATATACATACTTCAATATGTATACACTTCAATATGGTACAGACTTCAATAAAAGTCAGCACTTCAATATAATATCATATGGAGAGTAGTTCAAATATAACACTTCAATATTACAGTCTCAATATGTACAGTATTCTACCACTATACAGCACTTCAAGTGTACAGAATTTCATATGTATAGCACTTTAATGTATTGCACTTCAAATATTATACTCAATATGTATACCTTAAATATGTAAAGTACTTCAATATTATAAGGCACTTCAATATGTACAGTACTTCAAATGAACAGTACTTATATGTATGAGCACTTCAATATGTACAGTTTCAATATGTATTAGCATCAATATTAAGCACTTAATATGTACAGTAACTTCAATATATAAAAGCACTTAAAGTGTACAGTACTTCAATATGTATACATCAATATTACAGAACTCAATATTATAAGCACTCAATAGTATATCACTTCCATATGTAAGGCCTCAATATGTACAGTACTTCAAAACAACTTCAATATGTATAGCACGTCATATGTACAGTACTTCATATAATAGCAAACTCAATAAGTACATACTTCAATATGTATAGCACTTCATATTACAGTACTCAATATTACAGTACTCAATATGACAGTAATTCAATTTATAGCACTTCAATATGTCATACTTCAATGTATAGCACTTAATATATAGCATTCAATATTACAGTACTTCAATATGTATAGCATTAATTGTACAGTACTCATATGTATAGCACTCAATATTATATCCTTCTATGTCAGTACTCAATAGTTATACAACATCGAAATATTACAGTAATCAATCGTATATCATCAATATGTACAGAATTCAATATGTATACTCATATTAAGCAGAACTTCAATATGTATAGCACTTCTAGTACAGTACTCAATATTACAGCCAATATGTATAAGCACTCAATATGTAACAGTATTCAAATATGTATAACTTAATATGTAAGACGTCATATGTATAGCACTTCAATATTTAAAGTACTCAATATGTAAGCAACTTCAATATGTATAGCAATCAATATGTACATACTTTCAATATTATAACAGCCTTCATATAAGATAGACTTCAATATTACAGTACTCAAGTAGTAAGCAATTATATGTATAGCACTTCAATTATGTACGTATTCAATATGTATAGCACTTCAATAGTACAGTACTTCAATAGTATAGCACTTCAATAGTACATATCATCGACAGTATTCAATGTGTAAAGACTTCATATGTACGTACTTCAATATGTATGCACTTCAATATGTACATACTTCAATATGTAAGTATTCAATATGTATAGCACTTCATTAAAGTACGTACTGTCATATACAGTACTTCATATGAATACTCACTTCAATATGTACAGTAACTTCAATATGTAGCAACTTCAATATTGTATAGCTTAATATGTAATAACTTCAATATATAATAGCACTTCAATAATGTACATTTACTTCAATATGTATAGACTTCAATATGTATAGCACTTCAATATACACAGTACTCAATATGTACAGTACTTCAAAGTTCAGCATTATATGTATTATACTCAATTAACAGTACTTCAAATAAGTATAGCACTTCAAATATGTATAGCCTTCAGTATGTACAGTATTTCATATGTAAACACTCAATATTCACACTCAATATGTATAGCACTTCAATATTACGTACTCAATATGCCTAGCATTCAATAGTAAGATTCATATATATAGCACTTCAATATGTACAGTACTTCATATGTATAGCACTTCAATATGTATAGCACTTCATATGTAATAGATTCAATATACATACTCAATATGTATAGCCCTCAATATGTACAGTACTCATATGTATAGCACTTCATATGTAAGTCTTCAAATTGTATAGCCACTTCAATATTACAGTACTAATATGTACAGTATATCAATAGTATAGCACTCAATATGTACAGTATTTATATGTACAGTACTTCCATATGTATAGCACTTCCAATGTGTAACTACTCATAGTTAGGCACTTCAATATGTATAGCACTTCATATGTACAGTACTTCAATATGTATAGCCTTCAATATGAAAGTACTCAATATTAATACAACTTCAATATGTCTACTTCAATATGAACAGTACTCAATATGTTAAGCACTTCAATTGTACAGTACTTCAATAATGTAATAGCACTCAATATTATAGCATTCAATATGTCAGACTTCATATTATAGCATTCAATAGACAGTACTTCAATATGTATAGCACTCAATATGTACAGAACTTCAAATATGTAGCACTCAAATATGTTAAGCACTCAATATGTATAGCACTAATATGTACAGTACTTCAATATGTCAGCTATCAATAGTATAGCACTCAAATGTACAGACTTCACTTATATTATAGCACTTCCATAGTACAGTACTCAAAATTAGCACTTCAATATTACCGTAACTTAATATGTCATAGCATCAATATTATAGCACTTCAATATGTAAATACTTCAATATGTATAGCACTTCAATATGTATACGCATCATATGTACAGTATCATATGTATACACTTCATATGTATAGCACTTCAATATTACATATCATATGCATATAAGCACTCATATGTACGTACTTAAATATGTATAGCAACTTAATATGTAACAGTCTTCAATTGTACAGTACTTCAATGTGTATAGCATTTCAATATGTACGTACTTCAATATGTATAGATTCATTGTACAGTACTTCATATGTATAGCACTTCAATATGTATAGACTTCAATATGTACAGTACTCAATAAGTATAGCCTTCAATATGTACATTATTCAATATGTAATAGCACTTCATATTGTAGCAACTAATATAAGTACTCATACGTACATACTTCAATATGTATAGCACTTCAATATGTATACACTTCAATATTACAGATCAATATTGTAGCCTTCAATATGTATAGCCTTCAATATGTCATTTTATTGTTACTTCAATATTATCCATCATATGAAGCACTTCAATATTACAGTACTCAATATGTTATCCTTCAATATGAAGTTACTTCAATATTATAGCATTTAATATTACAGTCCTTCAATATTACAGTACTTCAATGTGTATAGCATTCAATAGTACAGTATTAATATGTATATCGCACTTCAATATGTACAGTACTTAATATGTAAGTCTTCAATATGCTAAAGCACTTCATTATGTACATATTCAATATGTACAGTAATTTAATATGATATCACTTCAATTTGTACAGACTCAATAGTAACACTCAATATGTATCAGTACTTCAAGTTGTAAGTACTTCATAGTATAGCCTTCAATAGTGTAATTACTTCAATATGTATAGGCAATGCAATATTATAGCACTCTCAATATGTCAGTACTCAATATCTACAGTAACTTCAATATGTATGCACTTCTATAGTATAGTATCAATATGAACACGTATTCAATATGTAAGCCATTCAATATGTATAGCATTCAATAATGTAACAGTAATTCAATGATGTATACACTTTCAATATGTACAGTCTTCATATGTATAGCACTCAATATGACATATTCAAATAGCTAGCACTTCAATTGTAGAGTACTTCAATATGTATAGCACTAATATGTAGTATTCAATATGTATAAGACTCAATATGTATAGTACTAATATGTAAGCATTCATATGTACAGTACTTCAATATGATAGCACTTCAATATGTACAGTACTCAATATTCGCACTTCAATATGTACAGTACTTCAATATGTATACACTTCATATGTTAGCATTAATATGTAACATACTAATATGTATAGCTAAATATGTATGCACTACATATATGTACAGTAATTCATAGTAAGTACTCAATATAAGTACCAAATGTATAGCACTCAATATTACAGTACTAAAATATGTTAAGCACTTCAATATTATCAGCATTTCAATATGTAAGACTACAATATGTATACAATTTAATATGTCATACTCATAGTAACACTTCAAATATGTACAGTAATTCAATGTCCAGTACTTCAAATTGTATACACTTCAATATGACAGTACTTCAATATGTAAGCATCAATATGTACAGTACTTCAATAGTACAGTACTTCAATATTATAGCACTTCAATAGTACAGTACTTCAATATGTATAGCACTTCAATATGTACAACTTCAATTGTACAGTATTCAATATGTAGTAGCACTCAATATTACAGTACTTCAATATTATAGAGTACTTCAATATGTATAGCAACTTCAATGTGTAAGTACTTCAATAAGTAAGCACTCAATATGTAAGTACTTCATAGTACAGTACTTCAATATGTATAGCACTTCAATATGTACAGTATTAATATGTATAGCACTTCATATTACAGTACTTCAATATGTAGTACTTCAATATATAGCACTTCAATATGCAGTATTCAATATGTATAGCACTTCAATATCAGTACTTCATAGTAAGCATTCATATGTACAGTACTCAATATGTATGCACTTCAATATGTAAGTACTTCGAAATAGTATAGCACTTCATATTCAGTACTCAATATGAAAGTACTTCAAATATTATAAGAACTTCAATATGTACAGTACTTAAATATTAAGCACTTCATATTGTACAGACTTCAGTATACAGTACTTCATATGTAGTAGCACTTCAATATGTGTACTTCAATGATGTATAGCAACTTCAATTTTGTACATATTCAATATGAACAGTACTCAATATGAGCACTTCAATAGTACAGTAACTTCAATATTATAGCACTTGAATCTGTATAGCACTTCAATATTAAGTACTTCAATATATAGCACTCAATATGTACAGACTTCAATATGTATAGCACTTCAATATGTACTAGCACTTCAATATGTACAGACTCAATATGTTTACCACTTCATATGTACAGTAACTTCAATATGTAATGCACTTCAACATATGTACAGAACTTCAATATGTATAGCATCAATATGTATAGCACTCAATAATGTATTAGCACTCTCAATATGTACAGTACTCAATATGTACATACTCATAATTATATGCATCATAGTACGTCTCAATATGTAATAGACTTCAATATTACATATTCAATATAAATTCCAATATGTACAGTACTAATATGTAAGCACTTCATATGATATACTTCAAATATTACAGTACCTCAATATGTACGCACTCATATTATAGCACTTCAATATGTAAGTACTCAATATGATAGCACTGGGGGAGATTAATATTATTATTGTCAACTTCTAATATGTACTGTCTTCAATATATTATGATCATATGGTATATATTATAGCCTAATATGTACAGTATATCAATATGTAAGCACTTAATATGTATAGCACTTCAATATGTGCACTTCAATATTATTAGCCTTCATATGTACAGTACTGTAACAGTACTTCAATATGTATAGACTTCATTATGTACAGTACTTCAATATGTACAGTATTCAATTGGTTTTTAATATCCTCTCAATTGTACATGTACGTTCAATGGTATGTATATGTGCACTTCAATATGTATAGTACTTTCTATGTCGTACTTCATATGTATAGCACTTCAATATGTACAGTACTCAATATGTATAGCACTCAAATGTATAGCGGGGCTTCAATAAGTACAGTACTTCAATACTGTCTTATAGCTTCAATATGTACAGTACTTCAATATGTATAGCACTCTATATGTATAGTACTTCAATTGAAAGTACTTCAATATGTATACCACTCAAAGCTATAGCACTCAATGTATCTCAATATGTTTAGCCACTTCAATATGTACAGTACTTCAATATGTATCACTCAATATGTATACTTCAGTATCCATAGCACTTCAATAGTAAGTACTTCAATATGTATAGCACTTCTATGTACAGTCAATAGTATAGCATTAAATTACTCTGTACAGTACTTCAATGTGATATGCAATTGTACAGTACTTCAATCTGATTATGCACTTCAATATGACGTACTCATATGTATACTGTACACTTCAATATGTATAGACTTGATGTTGTTTACAAGTACTTCAATATGTACAGTTAATAATATAATACGTCATTCACTTACTGCATTCAATACATACTTCAATATGTATAGCACTTCAATATGTAATTACAATTGTATGTATAGCACTTCAATATGTACAGTTTCAATTGTAACAGTACAGTATTAGCTTTATATGTATATACAATATGAACAGTACTTCAATATGTATTAAGCAACTTGTATAGCTATAGATATGTACCTACTTCAATTTTACAGTACTTCAATATGCACTTCTAAATATAGTAATATGTCTTCAATATAACGTTCATAATTGTAGAGTTACACTTCATATGTATACTTCAATATGTACTTCAAATATGTACAGTACTTCAATATTACAATAAATATGTATACTTCAATTTGACTCAATATGTATAGCACTTTATAGTACAATATGTACATACTCCAATATTGTACAATATCAATATGTATGCCTTCAATATTATAGCACTTCAATATATTCAATTTGTACAGTACTTCAATATGTATAGCACTTCAATATGTACAGTACTTCAATATGCATAGCATTAACTTCAATGTATAGTAAATAGTATTAATATGTATTAGACTTCAGATTCAGTATGTTTAGCACCTAATATTAGCAATATGGTAGCTTCAATATGTACACTTCTATATGTATTCAATATGTATAGCACTCAATATGTAGTACACTTCAATATGTATAGCACTTCAATATGTACAGTACTTCAATATGTATAGCACTTCAATATGTACAGTACTTTAATATGTATAGCACTTCAATATGTACAGCACTTCAATATGTTACAGTACTTCAATATGTATAGCACTTCAATATGTACAGTACTTCAATATGTATAGCACTTCAATATGTACAGTACTTCAATATGTACAGTACTTCAATATGTACAGTACTTCAATATGTTAGCACTTCAATATGTACAGTACTTCAATATGTATAGCACTTCAATATGTACAGTACTTCAATATGTACAGTACTTCAATATGTAATAGCACTTCAATATGTACAGTACTATCAATATGTATAGCACTTCAATATGTACAGTACTTCAATATGTACAGTACTTCAATATGTATAGCACTTCAATATGTATAGCACTTCATATGTACAGTACTTCAATATGTATAGCACTTCAATATGTACAGTACTTCAATATTGTATAGCACTTCAATATGTACAGTACTTCAATATGTACAGTACTTCAATATGTATAGCACTTCAATATGTACAGTACTTCAATATGTACAGTACTTCAATATGTAGGTAATTAAATAAATTATATACTGTATGTAGGTAAAATAACTAAATCAGCCAGTGGTTGAACGGCATCAATTCAACATTTGTAAGTGTGTAGCATGTGCTTGTAATAAACACATAAATAAATGCATAATAAATAATACATAATTAATGCATAAAAATAAATAATACATATGTAAATGCATCACTGGCTGGACTGCATCATCGGCACATTTGTAAGTGCGTAGCATGTGCTTATAATAAATCATAAAATAAATAATACATTCATTAAATGAAAAATGTGTTAAGTACCAGTGGCTGAACTGCATCAATTCATCATTTGTTAGTGCGTAGCATGCCGCTTTATGTATTTTATACATATAAATTATAAATTATATACAATAATTTATAATTTATATATTTATAAATATATTTTATTAAAATTTATAAAACTGTAGATAATTAAATAAATGTACCGGTATGCAGGGGGGGGCAGAAAGACAGATTTTGGACCGCACCTTCGATATGGTGTCCGATTCAGATGGGAGTAGAATTGTGGACGTTTCATACAAAAATAGGGGAAATAAAGTTGGCCTAGTTTTTTTACCCCCACCCCACCCCACCCCCCACCCCCCCACCCTCCTAAAACCTAATTACCTCACCCTACCCCCCCTAAAATGGGGTTCATTCGAAAGATCTTTTAAAGCCCATTTCAGTTATGCTCTTACATCTTTCATGGGGCCACCCAAACGTGATTTATCGCTAAGTTAAGATTTGGGCTGCTTTGGGTTGAAAAAAACTTTGGACCCTCTAACTTTTGTACAACTTTTATTTTTGGCTAAAAAAAAACTTTGTTTTTATATAGTTTGAGGATAGGCTCTATCCAAAGCGAAGGGCGGTACGGCAGTTTTTTCTTGCCCCCCCCTCGCCCGGTATGTAAGATAAATAACAAGCCAGTGGTTGAACTGCATCATTGGCCATTTGTAGTGACGTAGCATGCTGCTAAAATTAAACAAAAGTATGCATATATACTGCATATATAACAATTTAATATGTGATAATTACCGAATATAACCGTATGTAGATATATAAATAATAGCAGTGGTGAACTGCATCAATCCATCGATGTGTAAGTGCGTAGCATGGTGCTATACATAATATAAACAAATGTAGATAATTAAATACATATATACCGGTATGGAGATAGATAAATAACAAGCCAGTGGCTGAACTGCATCAAGCGTAGCATCTTCTTATACTAAATAATAAGATAAATAAATATGTACATACATAAGTGGCTGAACTGCATAATTAGTACAAATTTGTAAGTGCGTAGCATGTGCTTATAATACACAATAAAATAAACAAATGCATAATAAATAAATATGTAAATTTATCAGTGGCTGAACTGCATAATTAGTACAAATTTGTAAGTGCGTAGCGTGTGCTTATAATACACAATAAAATAAATAAATACATGATAAATAAATATAAAATAAATACATATAAATAAATACATATAATATAAAAATAAATACAAAATAAATAAAAACAATAAATAATATGTAAGTGTATCAGTGGCTAAACTGAATCCTAGGAGCTTCTGTAGGGAACGGCAATTTGATATCATGTCATCATACAATGATGCCGGCAGTCTAACTAGGCCATATGATGCCCGCAGTCTGACTGAGCTAAAGTTACCATTTATATTCGATATCATATGTTGCCATTTGTAATGATAACGCCTGGTGGGGCGTGGTGTTAAGGGAGCCCGTCGTACGCGGGTGGGGAGCGGTCTCCTACCTCAACTGGACAAGCTACCATCGCGGTTGACGGCGACCTGCAACGCCAAGAGCGACCGAAGGGGGGGTCGAACCCCCGACTCTTCATCCTCAAGCGTTCTGTACTACCACTAGACCATTTTTTATCACTGAAAGGGGGTTTGCCATTTGTATTATATCATATCATACTCGCCTTTGGTCAACATCATATGATATGCCAGTCCCTACTCATTTGCACTGGTAGTTGATGTTTTTTTACAATGGTAGTTGTTATATATTTTGGGCGGGGCCCCCCCCCCCCCCCCCCCTTCTGAGGGCGTGAGCCCCTAAGTCACCCCGTTGTCCGTTGTTTGTGTTGTGTCGTGTATAACATCATATGATACAGTGTCTTTTCTTTTTAATCCCTTTCTACTACGGTTGGGCAAGTCCCTTTAGCCTATTTGGCCTACCCCTGGACTATAACATACATACACATGATATGCCGATCCCTAAGCTTTTATACGAAGGGAACGGCAAATCATATGATGTTGACCAAAGACGAGTATGACATCATATTGATATCATACACAAATCATTGATTTAATTATCATATGATATATGCCCCAGGCAAAGTTTACCTAGTCAGACCGCCGGCATCATATGATATCATGTGATGACATGATATCATATGATATCATATTGCCGATCCCTATTTATTCGTGCATCGCATCAGCTTATATTTCATATTTGAAGAATACAAAATTAAATGCAGTATGTATTGATAAATTAATCATAAATAGACACATACAACATTAAATTCAGTATGTATTGATAAAGTAATCATAAATAGACACATACAAATATATATAAATAGGTGCTCTGCTTATGCAAGTGCTTGGCATTTTTGTAAATGCAAGCTCAATGTTTGTACTTGCAAGTTCACTTTTGTACTTGCAAGCTCAATGTTTGTACTTGCAAGCTCACTTTTGTACTTGCAAGCTCAATGTTTGTACTTGCAAGCTCACTTGTCACTTTTGTACTTGTTTGTACAAGCTCACTGTTTGTACTTTGCAACTTTTGCTCAATGTTTGTATTGGCTCACTTTTTGGCAAGCTCATTGTTTGTACTTGCAAGCTCACTTTTGTACTTGCAAGCTCAATGTTTGTACTTGCAAGCTCACTTTTGTACTTGCAAGCTCACTTTTGTACTTGCAAGCTCAATGTTTGTACTTGCAAGCTCAATGTTTGTACTTGCAAGCTCACTTTTGTACTTGCAAGCTCAATGTTTGTACTTGCAAGCTCACTTTTGTACTTGCAAGCTCAATGTTTGTACTTGCAAAGCTCACTTTGTACTTGCAAGCTCATTTTGTACTTTGCCTGCTCATTTTTTCACCACACACCCCCCCTCCCCCCCCCACAACACCATATCTACCCCTCATAGGCGGAAGGGGGTGACGCCATAATTTCAACCTGTATCTGCAGATGGAGTGTCGTACACCAACCCCGGCCATGTCTTTGCCTATGCAATATAACAACCCAACACGGCCCGCCCCACCGTCACCCACAAACAACACAACACAACACAAACACCTCCCACCACACATCTCCCCACCACACCACACCACACACGCAGCTCCCACCACACCTACCCCCAGGCAAATGGAAGTGACGCCATAGTTTCAGCATGTATCTGGAAAGCTGGAGTGTCGTACATCAACCCCGCCCATGTCTTTGCCTATGCCAATATAACAACCCAACACGGCCCGCCCCACCACACCACACCACACCACACACACCACCACACCTCCCCACCACACTCTTGACCGCACATCTCCCCAACCACACACACACCACGCAGTCCCCACCACACCTACCCCCAGGCAAATGGAAGTGACGCCATAGTTTCAGCATGTATCTGGAAAGCTGGAGTGTCGTACACCAACCCCGCCCATGTCTTTGCCTATGCCAATATAACAACCCAACACGGCCCGCCCCACCAACCACACCCCACAAACCACACACACCACACCACACTCCCACCACACCTCTTGACCACACATCTTCCCCACCACACCACACCACACCACGCAGCTCCCACCACACTACCCCCAGGCAAATGGAAGTGATGCATAGTTTTCAGCATGTATCTGGAAAGCTGGAGTGTCGTACACCAACCCCGGCTATGTGTTTGCCTATGTCAATATAGTAACCAATCACAACCCTCCCCACCACACCTACCCACCCCAGTACGGGCCCCAGTACCCACCCACCCCACATCCCCCCCACAACCTACCCGAGGAAAATGGAAGTGACTCCATGTTCAGCATGTATCTGGAGAGCTGTATTGTCGTACATCAACCCCGGCTATGTATTTGCCGTTCATATATTGTATTGCCGTACATGTATTTGCCGTATATGTCGTACATCAACCCCGGCTACGTGTTTGCCTATGCAATATAACAACCCAACACAAGGACTCCCACACATCTCACCACCACCCAACCACATCTCACCACCCAGACCACACCACATCTCACCACACCACACACACCACACACACATCTCCCCACCACCCCTACCCCCAGGCGAATGGAAGTGATGCCATAGTTTCAGCATGTATCTGGAGAGCTGGAGTGTCGTACACCAACCCCGGCTATGTGTATGCCTATGGCAGCTCTTTCATACCAGGTGCAGTTAGTGTATATATATACTATTATATACATATATTATTATATATATATTATATATTGTAGTATATAATAGCTGGAGTGTCGTATACCAACCCGCGGAGTCTATTCATGTCAGGCCAGTTTGTTTTATGTAATGTAATGTAATTGTAATGTAATGTAATGTAATGTATGTAATATATGTAATGTAATGTAATGTAATGTATGTAATGTAAAAAGTATATGTAATGTAATGTAATGTAACTGTAAATGTAATGTAATGCAAATGGAGTCGATCATATCAGGCCCAGTTGTTTTATGTATATAATGTAATGTAATTGTATATAATATAATAATACCCCAACCACCAATTTACGATAACACCCATTTGTGGCAAATCATCTCCCTTTAGTACCCTGTATTTTTATAACCCCAGAGAATGTTGTGGATTGTTTTTTAACACGACCTGAACACGATTACAAATTAATCCAATATGCACCCTAGTTAACTCAATATTTCAGCTTCCTTATAGTTCTTTGCCTTCCTTTAACATCCTTTATAACCGACTTTCCTGGTATTGGCCTGAAAGCTGCATGGGCTTGCTACATGAAACCCATCAAAAGGTCTAAATGTAACACCCACATGCGCCCACCATGGTTATGTCAGCTTCAAGGTGCACTAGCATGCTTTAGTTTGGGCTGAATAGCCAGCCAGGGGAGCTGCCTAGAAGCTGCTGCCTGAAGCCTAACATAAAAGCCATGTCTCGACTCATTGTATGGGCCTGTAAGGGTCCATAAATTGCTCTGCTGCTGAGTACGCAACAAGAAGCTATTGTTAGGTTGGTTAGGCCCCTATCAGGCCTTCAACTTGCTCTGGTCCCCAACATGCACATCAGACAAGAAACTATAGTCGAGGCTGTCGAGGCTTCAACTAGCTCATCACAACTGCCATGCGTGCCACCTCGTTAGCCCCAATTGGGGGTTCTTGGCCAAACCACTGTGCATTTCTTGTGGTGGACCCATTCCGTACTTCCATATGGTGGCTGGGCAGTGAGGGCACACAAGCGGGGTGTTGACTGTGGCTGTGGCTGGGCTGGTTTAATTCCAAATAACTTGCTGATTTTCTGCTGTCCAGAAAGGGGTTTCAGTGCTTTGTAAACACAGCATGATGCTCTGTGCGTCTCAACATCATCAGCAGCTGTCCAGACTTCCACAATGACATGGAGGGATTTTTGCCTGATTACTCGGCAGAACTTATTGTGCTGCTCAAACTGGTTGCGACCAGCGAATTCAGTTGCACGAGCACAAAGAGGACATGTGCTTCCATCATCATCTGCAGACAGCAGGCGGCTATCACTCAGGTCGACATGCAGCCTCTTGGATGGACTTTCGTCATGAATAGACTCCTCGATGGTCGCATTCGACTGTGCAGTGCTAATTGATACATCCATGCCAAACTCAGACCAGGATAAGCAGCAGATCACCGGTACAGCAAGGTTTCGAACTTCAACTCGAAATCGAAATCGAACTTGAATTACATAGCAGGTGCCTGGAAACTATGGAATTAGCACGCTTGCATCAAGTCGAAGTCGTTGCACTTCTCCAGAGATGAAATTGAGCAATCAGAAAAAAAGTTAGAAAAAAGTTGGCAAGGGGCCGGGGGAGGGGGGGGGGGGGGGGGGGGGGGGGGGGCGGGGGGGGGGGGGGGGGGGGGGGGGGGGGGCGCGGAAGGTGCCAGATGTAGCCGGACCGGGGGTATCGATAGATCACGTGATCCCCTAATGGAAACCACTGCCCAAAACCCCAACATGGGCCGTGCCAGACTTTCTATGGCTCCTGGCATCCTCCTGCAGGATATATAATATATATAAATACACATACAAAAACTGCATTTATGTACCCTGGGTGGAGTGTGCATGAAGGTCTACCTTATGTTTGCAGGTGGGTGGGTGGGTGAGTACTGGTGTCTACCAATTGAAACCAATTGCGGCTGCTAATATTACCTGAAATGTTATTACCTACAAGTTCTAAGCAGCGTCGCCTGCGACGCTAAAAAATGGCGGAGAGTGATCGCGAGGGAGCGACAGGTGGCGACGGAAGCGAGTTAGTTACGAGACTGTTGGCTGACGTGTTGGGCTTCATCACGGTCAGCGGTCAGACGGACGAACGGACAAATGGGAAACACTGGGGGCTCCCGCCCCCCAGAAGGGGGGGCTCCGCCAAAAAGCAAATGTCCTGGGTTGCCGGGTATTACCGGCAATACCTAAAAAATGATTAGGGAAAAGTGGAATAAAAGGTTCATATCTTTCTCAAATTGCATGGGGAGTTTTAGTGTTTTACATCATGTTACCTGAAATGTTACCTACAAGCTAATACTACCTAAAAGCAAATGTTACCTGAAATGTTACCTAAAAGCTAATATTACCTACCAGCTAATGTTGCCTGAAATGTTATTACCTACAAGCTAATGTTACCTGAAATGTTATTATCTACAAGCTAATGTTATGTGAAACGTTATTACCTAAAAGCAAATGTTAAGTGACATTTTATTACCTAAAAGATAATATGACCTGACATGTTATTACCCAAAAGCTAATATTACCTGACATATCACCTGAAATGTTATTACCTAAAAGCTAATGTTCCCTGAAATATTATTACCTCAAAGATAATATTACCTGAAATGTTATTACGTAAAAGCAAATGTTAAGTGACATGTTATTACCTAAAAGCTAATGTGACCTGAATGTTATTACCATAAGCCATATTACTGACATATTACCTGAAATGTTATTACCTACAAGCTAATGTTCCCTGGAATGTTATTACCTAAAAGATAATATTACCTGGAATTTTATTACCTAAAAGCTAAAGTTACCTGAAATTTTCCCTGACATGTTATTACCTAAAAGCTAATGTGACCTGAAATGTGACCTGCAATGTTATTACCTAAAAGCGGCGTCCCCTCGGCAGAATTCTCATGGTAGTCTCACGGTTGTACATATGGTATATGGTATATGGATTGGTGTGTTTGGATTGGAGGACTAGGGTGTTAGGATTGGGTCGTTTGGATTGGTGTGTTTGGATTGGGTCGTTTGGATTGGGGTGGGTGTTAGGATTGGGGTGTTTGGAGGTGGGTGTTAGGATTGGGGTGTTTGGATTGGAGGACTAGGGTGTTAGGATTGGGTCGTTTGGATTGGGGTGTTTGGATTGGAGGACTAGGGTGTTAGGATTGGGTCGTTTGGATTGGGGTGTTTGGATTGGGGTGTTTGGATTTGGGTGTTTGGATTAGGGTGCTTGGATTGGGGTGTTAGGATTGCCTGTCTTTGGATTTGGGTGTTTGGATTTGGGTGTTAGGATTGGCTGTCTTTGGATTGGGGAGTTTGGATTGGCGATATTTTGATTGGGGTGTTTGGATTGGCTGTAGTTGGACTGGAGTGTTTGGAGTGTTTTGATTGGCGGTATTTGGATTGGAGTGTTTTGATGGAGGATTGGGGTGTTTGGATTGGCGGTACTTGGATTTGAGGTATTTAGTTCTGAGCCAGGAGTAAAAAAAAAAGCTCTAAACAGGATGCCCAAAAAACCTGAGGAGGGCTGACCCCCTCCCCCCCCCCCCATTAAATAGAAATACCATTTATTTGAAAAAGTTAGATATGGATTTGGGGGGGTTGCAATATGGCGCACGTAATGTCGTCCTCGGATTTGCCTGGATTGTGTGATCGTCAAAAAGCAGTTCTGCCCCCCCCCTCCAGGTTGTCCAAGTACATTAGTCACCCTTTGCCGTCCCTGGAGGCGGCCAGAAAAATATATAAAAATCATAGCCAGCACAGACACTCCAATACGCAATTAAAAAATTAAACGGTACTCATGGTCTGTTTGTCATCACGATTCAGCAAAAGTTCTGCTGCACTGCCCCTTGCGGCCTGTCTGGTCACTGCCCCTCTAGGTCTATATGGCTGTCTTCAATTGCTTGACAAGCTTCCCCATGAACTCTAACTCCTTGGCCTGTAGCTCCCACAGACCAGTTGGCGCTACCTCTCAGCCATGCTTCCCCTTCCATTGGGGAAGGGAACTAGCTCAAGCTAATCTAAAGGGAATGCCGCGATGCGCGTAAAAGGAAAGGAACGCGGAACTGAAGGACGGCGGTTTCGATTCGTTAGGGGTGTTTGGGCGGCGTGGGGGCTCTGTGTGTGTTGGGGAGGGGGGGCTGGGCTGGTTTTGTGTGTGTGTGGGGGGGTGGGGGGTTGTGTGCGGGGGGGCTGTGTGTTTGTGGGGGGTGGGGGGGTACTGGGGCTGGGCTTGGGGAAGTGGGAGGGTGTGTGGGGGGGCTGGGCTGGGGGGGGGGGGGTGGGGGGGGGGTAAATACTTATTGCACGAGTTCCAAAGTAGTGCCAATAGACTACCCTTACCAAGGCCTACTTGAAGGAGGTCTCAGAATGTCATTTGGAGGTCTGAGTAAAAAGTTAGCAAAAAAACAAATGAGGGCTGACCCCCCCCTCCCCCCCCCCTAAAAAAAGTGCCCAGAAAAATCTGAAAAGGTGCTCAATAAATCGCAAATAATTATGTCATATACATCCTATACTTATAATAAATCGATCGGCATCCATCAACTTTCCGTCGAGGATGCTACCTCCTGTCTGAGCACTTAGATTCGAGGATTGGGTGTAAGGATTGGCGGTAGTTGGAGGGTAAATAAGCAGTACGCCTTATTATTCGAGGATTGGGTGTAAGGATTGGCGGTAGTTGGAGGGTAAATAAGCAGTACGCCTTATTATTCGAGGATTGGGTGTAAGGATTGGCGGTAGTTGGAGGGTAAATAAGCAGTACGCCTTATTACGAGGCCTGAGGTTGGGGGGGCAGCCTGTTTTCTTTCACTGGGGGCAACGACCAATTGTATGGGCTGTATATAGGTAGGGACCGGCAAATCATATGATGCTGACCAAAGACGAGTATGAAATCATATGATATCATACAAATATCATATCATATGATGCCGTAGGCCAAAGTTACCTAGTCAGACCGCCGGCATCGTATGATAGCATATGATATCATATGATGACATTATATCATATGATATCATATTGCCTATACCTAATTATATGTGGTGTGGTTTATATATTTTAATTTATAAGCGTGGTTTTTGGCGGAGCCCCCTCTTCAAGGGGCGGAGCCCCCATATTTACCCATTTGTCTGTTTGTCCGACCGGAAAATTGAAAATTGAAGCCTGACACGTCATCCAACAGTCGCGTACCTACCTCGCTTCGGTCAGCTCCATCGTTGTCACCTTTCGTTCCTTTGCCAACACACTCCACCGATTTTCCGCGTTGCTTGCGACGCTGCATAAGACTTGTGTTATATATATAGGGGTCGGCTATGTTATGTAATATTAGAGAATAAATAATATTATATAATATTACATAATGTTAGTCGGACAAGCTGTCTCAACAGAATTCTGAATTTATTTGAAAAACTAATATTATTGTGACACCGGGAGGGTGACATACAAAAAATATCTGGTACCCCCCCAGAAAAGTTGGAAGAGTCAAAAAGGGGGGGGGGGGGGGGGGTACCCCACCCCACCAAATTTAGATATCACCTAGCCCATGTTGTGGCAAATCATCTCCTTTAGTACCCTGCATTTTCAAAACCCCAGGGAATGTTGTGGATTGTTTTTAAACACGACCTGAACACGATAGCAAATTAATCCAATATGCACCCTAGATAACTCAATATTTAAGCTTCCTTATAGTTCCTTGCTTTCCTTTAACATCATTTATAACTGACTTGCCTGGTATTGGCCTGAAACCTGTATGAGTTTGCTACATGAAACCTACCGAAAGGTCAAAATGTAACGCCCACCTGCGCCCACCATGATTATGTCAGCTTCAAGGTGCACTAGCATGCTTTAGTTTGGGCTGAATAGCCAGCCAGGGGAGCTGCCTAGAAGCTGCTGCCTGTAGCTGCCTGTGGCCTAAAATAAAAGCCATGTCTCGAATCATTGTATGGGCCTGTAAGGGTCCATAAATTGCTCTGCTCTGAGTACACAACAAGAAGCTATTGTTAAGTTGGTTAGGCCCCTATCAGGCCTTCAACTTGCAGTTGCATCATCTCTATCAAGTGGCTGTGGCTGTGGCTGTGCTGGTTTGACTCCAAAGAAGTTGCTGATTTTCTGCTGTCCAGAAAGGAGTTTCAGGGCTTTGTACACAAAGCAAGATGCTCTGTGCGTCTCAACATCATCATCAGCTGTCCAGACCTTCCCACACTGACATGGAGGGATTTTCGCCTGAGTACCCTTGCAGAACTTCTTGTGCTGCTCGAACTGTTGCGACCCCGCGAAATCAGTTGCCAACCGAGCACAAAGAGGACATGTGCATCCGTCATCGTCGTCAGACAGCAGGCGGCTATCGCTCAGGTCGACATGCTGCCTCTTGGATGGACTTTCGTCGTGAATAGACTCCTCGATGGTCGCATTCGACTTTGCAGTGCTAATTGATACGTCCATGCCAAACCCAGACCAGGATAAGCAGCAGATCACCGGTACAGCAACTTCGAACTTGAACTTGAACTCGAAATCAAAATCGAAACTGAAATCGAGCTTGAATTACATAGCAGGCGTCTGGAAAGTATGGAATTAGAGCGCTTGCATCAAGACGAAGTTGTTGCACTTCTCCAGAGATGAAATGGAGCAGTCAGAAAAAAGTTAGGAAAAAGTTGACAAGGGGCCGGGGGGGGGGGGGGGGGGGGGGTACCCCCGAGAAGGTGCCCAGAATATCGCCGGACCCGGGGGTATCGATAGATCACGTGATCCCCTAATAGAAACCACTGCCCGATACCCCAACATGGGCCGTGCCGGACTTTCTATGGCTCCTGGCATCCTCCTGGTGACACTATAATAATATTGGTTAATATTAGTTTTTCAAACACTAATATTAGTTGCCGTTCCCTATATATGTACAGGTGTTTCTTTCGTTATGCCGATTTCTGGATTTTGGTGTAGCACAGTAGAGGAGCGGAGCACGAAGAGTGGACCATAACCACCCAACCCCCACCACCAAACACTGACCAACGCCGAACCACCCAAACCACCCCCCTAACCACCCAACCCCACCCCCCAACCCCCCACCACCAAACACTGACTCAAACCATCCCCCAAACCACCCAACCCCCACCACCAAACACTGACTCAAACCATCCCCCAAACCCAAACCGCCCACCACCAAACACTGACTCAAACCATCCCCAAACCCAAACCGCCCACCCCACCCTGCCACAACATCCCCCCAACCCTGAACCCCCCACCCACCACCACCCACCACCATCAAACACCACCCAACACCAACCCCCACCACCAAACGCCACCACCAAACACCAACCCCCAACCCCCACCACCCAACACCAACCCCCACCACCCACTACCAACACCAACCACCCAAACCCCACCCCCACCACCCAACACTAACCTCCACCACCCAACACCACCCAACACAACCAACACCACCCAACACCATCCAACACCAACCAACACCCAACACCCACCCCACCACCCAACACCACCCAAAACCACCCCCACCGCCAACCTCCACCACCAACACAAACCCCAACCCCCACCACCAAAAACCTGCCCCCACCGCAAAACACCAACCCCCACCACCATACACAAACCCCCACCACCAAACACAAACCCCCACAACCAAACACAAACCCCCAACCCCCAAAGGCCAAACCATCCAACCCCAACATCCAAACCACTCAACCCCACACCCCAACCAGTTTTTTTTTACGACGACGCGAAATAAAAAAAAGCACCCAACACCAACCATCAGGTGTTCCAGCCTGACTGGCCAGATCAGAATTCCCACCTCACGACACCCCAACCCAACGCAACCCAAACCAACACCAACACTAAACACCAAACACCAGCCCCCACAACCAACACCAACCATCAGGTGTTCCAGCCGGACTGGCCAGATTAGAATTCCAACCTCACCACACCCCAACCCAACCCAACACAAACACCAAACACCAGCCCCAACAACCAACACCAACCATCAGGTGTTCCAGCCGGACTGGCCAGATCAGAATTCCCACCTCACCACACCCCAACCCAACCCAACCCAACACCAAACACCAACCCCCACAACCAACACCAACCATCAGGTGTTCCAGCCAGACTGGCCAGATCAGAATTCCAACCTCACCACACCCCAAACCAAGCCAGACCAACACCAGACCAACACCAAACACCAACACCAACACCAACCCCAACAACCAACACCAACCATCAGGTGTTCCAGCCAGACTGGCCAGATCAGAATTCCAACCTCACCACACCCAACCAAACCAGACAACACCAGACCACACCAAACACCAACCCCAACCCCAACAACCAACACCAACCATCATGTGTTCCAGCCGGACTGGCCAGATCAGAATTCCCACCTCACCACACCCCAACCCAACCCAACCCAACACCAACACCAAACACCAACCCCCACAACCAACACCAACCATCAGGTGTTCCAGCCGGACTGGCCAGATCAGAATTCCCACCTCACCACACCACTGGCAAAGCTGGTTTCGAACAAGTGTGACTACCTGTGCAAGTGGCGCATTAGGAACCAGGTGAGTGAGTGGGTAGGTAGGGGAGGAGGGACGTAGGTAGGTAGCTAGGTGGGTGGGTAGGTGAGTGGGTGGGTAGGTAGGGGAGGAGGGACGTAGGTAGGTAGGTAGGTAGCTTGGTGGGTGGGTAGGTGAGTGGGTGGGTAGGTAGGTGAGGAGGAACATTGGTAGGTAGGTAGGTAGCTAGGTGGGTGGGTAGGTGAGTGGGTGGATAGGTAGGGGAGGAGGGACGTAGGTAGGTGGGTACGTAGCTAGGTGGGTGGGTAGGTGAGTAGGTGGGTAGGTAGGGGAGGAGGGACGTAGGTAGGTAGGTAGCTAGGTGGGTGGGTAGGTGAGTGGGTGGGTACGTAGGGGAGGGACGTAGGTAGGTAGCTAGGTGGGTGGGTAGGTAGGGGACGTAGGTAGGTAGGTAGGTAGGTAGGTAGGTGGGTGGGTAGGTAGGGGACGTAGGTAGGTAGGTAGGTAGGTAGGTGGGTGGGTGGGTGGGTGGGTAGGTGATTGGGTGGGTAGGTAGGGGAGGGACGTAGGTAGGTAGGTAGGTAGCTTAGGTGGGTGGGTGGGTGAGTGGGTGGGTAGGTAGGGGAGGAGGGACGTAGGAAAGGGGAGGAGGGACGTAGGTTGGTAGGTAGGTAGCTAGGTGGGTGGGTAGGTGAGTGGGTGGGTGGGTAGGGGAGGGACGTAGGTAGGTAGGTAGGTAGCCAGGTGGGTGGGTGGGTGAGTGGGTGGGTGGGTAGGTAGGGGAGGAGGGACGTAGGTAGGTAGGTAGGTAGCTAGGTGGGTGGGTGGGTAGGTAGGGGAGGAGGGACGTAGGTAGGGGAGGAGGGACGTAGGTTGGTAGGTAGGTAGCAAGGTGGGTGAATTGGTGAGTGGGTGGGTAGGTAGGGGAGGAGGACGTAGGTAGGTAGGGTAGGTAGCTAGGTGGGTGGGTAGGTGAGTGGGTGGGTAGGTAGGGGAGGAGGGACGTAGGTAGGTAGGTAGCTAGGTGGGTGGATGGGTGAGTGGGTGGGTAGGTAGGGGAGGAGGGACGTAGGTAGGTAGGTAGCTAGGTGGGTGGGTGGGTATGTAGGTGGGGATTGGGGCTAATTGTGCAAGTGGGATTTAAGGGATCACACATCACCACACCACTGGCGAAGCTGGTTTTGAACAAGTGTGACTACCTGTGCAAGTGGCGCATTAGAAACCAGGTATGTGGGTGGGTGGGTGGCTAGGTAGGTAGTTGGCTAGGTAGGAAGGTAGGTAGGTGGGGATTGGGGCTAATTTTGCAAGTGGGGTTTAAGGGATCACGCATCACCACACCTCTGGCTGAGCTGGTTTCGAACAAGTGTGACTACCTGTGCAAGTGGCACATTAGAAACCTGGTGTGGGGGGGGGTAGGCAGGCAGGTAGGTGGGGATTGGGGCGAGGTGGGTTGGTGGGTATGTGGCTATATGTGTGGGTAGCTATGTGGGTAGGTAGGTGGGTAGGTGGCTATTTGGGTGGGTAGTAGGCTATGTGGGTGGGTGGGTAAGTGGCTATGTGGGTAGGTAGGTGGCTATGTGGGTGGGTGGGTAAGTGGCTATGTGGGTAGGTAGGTGGCTATGTGGGTGAGTGGGTAAGTGGCTATGTGGGTAGGTAGGTGGGTGGGTAGGTGGCTATGTGGGTGGGTAGGTAAGTGGCTATGTGGGTAGGTAGGTGGGTGGGTAGGTGGGTGGGTGGTTAGGTGGCTCTGTGGGTGGGTAGGTGGCTATGTGGGTGGGTGGGTAAGTGCTATGTGGTCAGTAGGTGGGTGGGTAGGTGGCTATGTGGGTGGGTGGGTAAGTGGCTATGTGGGGAGGTAGGTGGGTGGGTAGGTGGCTATGTGGGTAAGTGGGTAAGTGGCTATGTGGGTAGGTAGGTGGGTGGGTAGGTGGCTATGTGGGTGGGTGGGTAAGTGGCTATGTGGGGAGGTAGGAGGGTGGGTAGGTGGGTGGGTGGGTAGGTGGCTCTGTGGGTGGGTAGGTGGCTATGTGGGTGGGTGGGTAAGTGGCTATGTGGTAGGTAGGAGGGTGGGTAGGTGGGTGGGTGGGTTAGGTGGCTCTGTGGGTGGGTAGGTGGCTCTGTGGGTGGGTAGGTGGGTCGGTGGGCTATGTGAGTGGGTAGGTCGGTGGGGATGTTGGTGGGTGGGTGGGTAGGTGGCTCTGTGGGTGGGTAGGTGGCTATGTGGGTGGGTGGGTAAGTGGCTATGTGGGTGGGTAGGTGGGTGGGTAGGTGGGTAGGTGGGTGGGTGGGTAGGTGGCTCTGTGGGTGGGTAGGTGGCTCTGTGGGTGGGTGGGTAGGTGGTGGGTGGCTCTGTGGGTGGGTGGGTAAGTGGCTGTGTGGGTAGGTAGGTGGGTAGGTGGGTGGGTGGGTGGGTAGGTGGCTCTGTGGGTGGGTAGGTGGCTATGTGGGTGGGTGGGTAAGTGGCTATGTGGGTAGGTAGGTGGGTGGGTGGGTAGGTGGCTCTGTGGGTGGGTAGGTGGCTCTGTGGGTGGGTAGGTGGCTCTGTGGGTGGGTAGGTCGGTGGGGATGTTGGTGGGTGGGTAGGTGGCTCTGTGGGTGGGTAGGTCGGTGGGGATGTTGGTGGGTGGGTGGGTAGGTGGCTATGTGGGTGGGTAGGTCGGTGGGGATTGGAGATAAGGGATACCTTTGCATGTGGTGCATTAGGTATCCACCTGCTAACGCCACTGGAGCATCTGGTTTCGAATATGTGTAGGGATCGGCAATATGATATCATATGATATCATGTCATCATATGATATCATATGATGCCGGCGGTCTGACTAGGTAACTTTGGCCTGGGGAACCAAATCATATGATATTAAATCATATGATTTTTGTATGAAATCATATGATATCATACTCGCCTTTGGTCAACATCATATGATTTGCCGTTCCCTAAACGAGCGTGACTACCTGTGCAAGTGGCGCATTAGGAACCAGGTGAGTGAGTGGGTGGGTGGATGGGTAGGTAGGTAGGTGTGGGTGTGGGTGTGAGGGGGGGGGGGGGGGGGGGGGGGGGGGGGGGGGGGGGGGGGGGGGTGGTAGGTGAGTGGGTGGGTAGGTGGGTGGGTAGGTGAGTGGGTAGGTGGGGGGGTAGGTGGGGGGGTACGTGAGTGGGTAGGCGGGGGGGTAGGTGAGTGGGTAGGTAGGTGGGTAGGTGGGTGGGTAGGTGAGTAGGTGGGTGGGTAGGTGGCTAGGCAGGTGGGTGGGCAGGTCGATAGGTAGGTGGCCAGGTAGGTGGGCAGGTGGGTCGGTAGGTAGGTGGCTAGGTGGGTAGGTAGGTAGGTGGGTAGGTAGGTGGGTAGGTGGGTAGGAAGGTAAGTAGGTAGGGAGTGAGGGAGGTACATAGGTAGATAGGTAGGTGGGTAGCAGGGTTGGTATGCAGGTGGGCTGGTAGGAAGGTATGCAGGTAGGTAGGTGAGTTAGTTGGTGGGTTTGTAGGTAGGTAGGTACGTAGGTAGGTGTGTGGGTAGGTACGTAGGTAGGTATATGGATGGGTTGGTAGGTGGGTTAGTAGGTACATGGGTCGGTAGGTGGGTGGGTAGGTAGGTAGGTGCGTAGGTGGGTGGGTAGGCGAGTGGGTAGGTGGCTCGGAGCGTAGGGAGGTAGCAAGACAGGTGGGTAGGTGGGTATGTAGGTAGGTACGTTGGTGGGCGGGCCGGTAGCTAGGTAGGTGGGTGGGTAGGTTGGGAGGTAGGTACGTGGGTAGGGAGGAAGGGAGACGGGTGGGTAGGTACGTAGGTAGGTACGTTGGTGGGTGGGCCGGTAGCTAGGTAGGTGGGTAGGTAGACAGGGAGGTAGATAGGTGGGTAGGGAGATAGGGAGACGGGTGGGTAGGTAGGTGGGTAGGTAGTTTGGTAGGTAGTTTGGTAGGTAGTTTGGTAGGTGGGTAGGAAGGTAGGTGGGTGGGTGGGAAGGTAGCTAGGTTGGTAGGTAGATAGGTGGGTAGGGTGGTTGGGAGGTAGATGGGGAGGTAGGGAGGGACAGGCATATCATTGGTCAACAGCATACCGGTATGATATGCCTGTCCCTCCCTACCTCCCAATCTACCTACCCACCTCCCTACCCACCTATCTACCTACCAACCTACCTAGCTACCTTCCCACCCACCCACCTACCTCCTTACCCACCTATCTACCTACCAACCTACCTACCTACCCACCCACCCACCCACCTACCCACCCGTCTCCCTACCTCCCTACCTCCCTACCCACCTATCTACTTGGTGTCCCCTCATGACAAGGCACAAGGCTTCAAATCTCACACCAGGGACACCACAAGGAACTAGTTGCCTAGCCAGCTAACAACCTACCTCCCCTCCCCCACCAGTGCATATAGGTGTATCATTATGACAAGGTACAAGTCTTCAAATCTCACACCAGGGACACCACAAGGAACTAGTTGCCTAGCCAGCTAACAACCTACCTCCCCTCCCCCCCCAGTGCATATAGGTGTATCATTATGACAAGGTACAAGGCTTCAAGTCTCACACCAGGGACACCACAAGGAACTAGTTGCCTAGCCAGCTAACAACCTACCTCCCCTCCCCCCCCAGTGCATATATGTGTTTCATTATGACAAGGTACAAGGCTTCAAATCTCACACCAGGGACACCACAAGGAACTAGTTGCCTAGCCAGCTAACAACCTACCTCCCCTCCCCCCCCAGTGCATATAGGTGTATCATTATGACAAGGAACAAGGCTTCAAATCTCACACCAGGGACACCACAAGGAACTAGTTGCCTAGCCAGCTAACAACCTACCTCCCCTCCCCCTCCTAGTGCATATAGGTGTATCATTATGACAAGGAACAAGGCTTCAAATCTCACACCAGGGACACCACAAGGAACTAGTTGCCTAGCCAGCTAACAACCTACCTCCCCTCCCCCACCAGTGCATATAGGTGTATCATTATGACAAGGTACAAGGCTTCAAATCTCACACCAGGGACACCACAAGGAACTAGTTGCCTAGCCAGCTAACAACCTACCTCCCTCCCCCCCAGTGCATATAGGTGTATCATTATGACAAGGTACAAGGCTTCAAATCTCACACCAGGGACACCACAAGGAACTAGTTGCCTAGCCAGCTAACAACCTACCTCCCCTCCCCCCCTAGTGCATATAGGTGTATCTTTATGACAAGGAACAAGGCTTCAAATCTCACACCAGGGACACCACAAGGAACTAGTTGCCTAGCCAGCTAACAACCTACCTCCCCTCCCCCCCCAGTGCATATAGGAGTATCATTATGACAAGGTACAAGGCTTCAAATCTCACACCAGGGACACCACAAGGAACTAGTTGCCTAGCCAGCTAACAACCTACCTCCCCTCCCCCCCCAGTGCATATAGGTGTATCATTATGACAAGGAACAAGGCTTCAAATCTCACACCATGTACACCACAAGGAACTAGTTGCCTAGCCAGCTAACAACCTACCTCCCCTCCCCCACCAGTGCATATAGGTGTATCATTATGACAAGGTACAAGGCTTCAAATCTCACACCAGGGACACCACAAGGAACTAGTTGCCCAGCCAGCTAACAACCTACCTCCCCTCCCCCCCCAGTGCATATAGGTGTATCATTATGACAAGGTACAAGGCTTCAAATCTCACACCAGGGACACCACAAGGAACTAGTTGCCTAGCCAGCTAACAACCTACCTCCCCTCCCCCCCCAGTGCATATAGGTGTATCATTATGACAAGGAACAAGGCTTCAAATCTCACACCAGGGACACCACAAGGAACTAGTTGCCTAGCCAGCTAACAACCTACCTCCCCTCCCCCACCAGTGCATATAGGTGTATCATTATGACAAGGTACAAGGCTTCAAATCTCACACCAGGGACACCACAAGGAACTAGTTGCCTAGCCAGCTAACAACCTACCTCCCCTCCCCCCCCAGTGCATATAGGTGTATCATTATGACAAGGTACAAGGCTTCAAATCTCACACCAGGGACACCACAAGGAACTAGTTGCCTAGCCAGCTAACAACCTACCTTCCCTCCCCCCTAGTGCATATGCACTGCATATTTAGGCGGTCATCGGCACCCTTTTCTGCACCCTTTTGGCACCCCTTTGGCACCCTTTCTGCACCCTTTTGGCACCCCTTTGGCACCCCTTTTACACAGAATGCCCACTTACAAGTCGAATAAAAGGGTGCCAAGCAGGGCCCTACTAAGCGCGCGCGGCAGCGCGGTGCCGCGCTGCCTTTATGAGCCCCTCTGCGCGTTTCGCGCAGTTTTTTCAACCCCATGCGCAGTTTTGTGTGCTTTTTGCAGTAAAAAGCGCTGACCAATTTGACGTTCGTGCGCTTAAAGCGCTGACTAATTTGGCAATAAGTAGTACCCTGGTGCCTTGGTCCTTGGAGGACTCCCCAAAGTTGCAGTGATAGGTGTCAAATCCTGACAATGTACAAGGCTGAAAATCTCACAGAATATGAACTAGTAACCCAGGCAGATAACAACCTCAGTGCCCTTCCTGTCACACTACAGTTGGGCAAGTCTCTGTAGCCTATTTGGCCTACCCCTGGACTGCAACATACATACATATATACATGCATACATACATACATACATACATACATACATACATACATACATACATACATACATACATACATACATACATACATACATACAAACTGCAATCCCTCACCCTAACTTACCTCCCCTGGTGCACATGTGTCTTATCATCCGATATGAAGGTACAAGTCTCCTAGCAAAGGCGCCACCACCACTCCCGCCGCCGCCGCCACCACCACCACCACCACCACCACTCCCCGCCGCCACCACCACCAAGAACACCACCACCACCACCACTCCCGCCGCCGCGCCACCACCAACACCAACACCAACACCACCAACACCACCCCCGCAGCCGCCGCCACTACCAACACCAAGAACACCACCGCCACTGCCACCACCACACACCACCACTCCTGCCGCCGCCGCCACCACCAACACCAAGAACACCACCGCCACTGCCACCACAACACCACCACTCCTGCCGCCGCCGCCACCAACACCAAGAACACCACCGCCACTGCCACCACCAACACCACCACTCCTGCCGCCGCCGCCACCAACACCAAGAACACCACCGCCACTGCCACCACCAACACCACCACTCCTGCCGCCGCCGCCACCACCAACACCAAGAACACCACCGCCACTGCCACCACCAACACCACCACTCCTGCCGCCGCCGCCACCACCAGCACCAAGAACACCACCGCCACTGCCACCACCAACACCACCACTCCTGCCGCCGCCGCCACCACCAACACCAAGAACACCACCGCCACTGCCACCACCAACACCACCACTCCTGCCGCCGCCGCCACCACCAACACCAAGAACACCACCGCCACCGCCACCATACCACCACCACTACCACCGCTAGTAACCCAGCAACCTAGCAATGGAGCCACCCCCACTCCCGCCGCCGCCACCAACAACAATAACACTACCAACACCGTTAACACTAGTAACCCCGCCTGATAACAACCTACCTTCCCTCCCCCGTACTGCATAGGTGACTCATCATGTGAAATCACGAGGCTACGATTCCCCCGAAAGGGCGGCTGCAGTGATCGTATCCATTGCAGTCCAGAATAGCGCCGCATTCACACTCCTGGAGGCCATGACGGACTTCACATCTGATGGGAGCATGAAAACAGAAGCCAACATTTTGTCTTGGGACAGGCACAGGCGAGCATTGCATGAGGAGGCAGTGCAGCTGGTGGAAAGCATGCCAGACTCTGCTCTGGCCACATAGAACTCTTGGTTGGATGATAGGCAGCAGGTCAATAGGGCGGTAAAACATTTTGTCTTGGGACAAGTACAGGCGAGCACTACATGAGGAGGCGGTGACAGATTTCACATCAGACGTGAGCATGCACAAAGACTCCAACATTTTGTCTTGGGACAAGCACAGGCGAGCATTACATGAGAAGGCAGTGCAGCTGGTGGAAAGCATGCCAGACTTTACTCCAGAATCCAGATACATAGAATATTTTGTTGGGTGATGGGACAGCAGTTGGTAGGGCGGTAAGATATTCTATCTTGGGACAAGCACAAGCGAGCATTACATGAGCAGGCATTGCAGCTGGTGGGAAGCAGGCCAGACTTAAACCCATACCCATATAACTTTTGGTTTGATGTGTTTTTAATTGAAATTGGAATTGTTACATCCGTGTAATGCCGTTACTCACAGGAAGTGAAGTTAAGGACACCATAGCGTAAGCCTGAGCTAGCTATAGTCACCGTATGTGTTTTTATGATGATTTAATTATATCATAAAATTAAATGATTACTGTAGCACGAACTGAGCCCCCGTCAGTGATACGGTTGAACGGGGTTCCATTCATCGACTGCTTTGTCTTTTTAAGCCCATCCTGCTGCTGTCCTGTCTCGGCAATGATTTGCTGGGTTTACGTAATTAACCCTCTCTCGCACAACTAAAAACAAGCAAAAACGCTCCAGTTTCCTAGCGTCCATATACATGAGCCCCCCCCCCCCCCCCCCCCCCCTTGATTCCCTTTGGACACAGCTTGCTGTATTAATTTTACTGCAAGGCTGTGCCGATTAATATACATGCCAGTGAAGGTTGGGTGCTTGTAGCCAGCCAGCATCTGGGCATGTGTGACAAATGGGACAGGTGTTTGATGAGGGCGGGTGGTGGTAACTGCCATGTGACATTTTCCGTCGCCAGGGCCCCTAGTGGTGGTGTGCCCCCCTCAGGGTGTGGCCCAAGGTATGGGCCGGGAGAGCGGATGCGAGGGTGAGGGGGAGGAGAAGGGAAGCGCGAGAAGGGAAGCAGCAGTACTGTGCAGTAGGCGCGGATATCCTCTGCTATTTCTTTCGAGCTTTTACCGGGTAAGCGGTTAAGTTACTTGGCCGGAAGTTGTAGTGCCGGTGCAGTACCATTCTGAATCCTTGAATTCCCTCTTACCGGCATTAGTGTGCTCCTCACTACAGATCGCTACGTTCGCCTTAGCCAACGTCTCCTAGTCCCTGCGCCAAGATGTGTAACCCAGCAGGTAGAGCCAGGCACCTTCCCACCACCCTCCCACCACCGGCGCACGCTTCTACCCCCTACTTGCTCGCGCTGTCAAGAATCCTGAGATGCCTTGCTAACCTGTCGAATTCAGGCTCTCCTAATCTTTCTCCTACTATAAGTTTTGTTGAACTCAAGCAACGCTGTATTGCCAACTTTCTACAAACGCTCGCTCCCAATTCGATGCGTTTGCATGCATAGCTTCACCTGATACCGATGATTATAATGCTGGTGTCATAAGTCCTTCCCGCCCATGATCGCGCAGTATAGCCCTCGAGTAATTCCTTGATTCAACTTGCTCGCACCTCTTGCTCGCAGGATGCACGTTCTGCTCTATGATTAGTATATTCGGGGCATGTTTCATGTTCTTCCTCGGATGCGTCATCAAAGCCAATTACCCGTAAGTCCATGCTCATTACTGCTTTGACTGATTTCCAGCCCCTCGTGTTAGGACATGTGGCCATTGCTCATCATTGCCTCTTATTCTTATATCCAGGAGAGATAGTAGCCTGGTCAGATCTTTGAATATAATAATTTATAAGGGAGCTGATAATCTTGGGAACTTGAAGGGTTCTGACTCAATTCCCTGATGAGGACGTGTGCTCATCAGGGTTGTTTAAGGGTACCTCAGACTCAATGAGATGAATGAGGTGTAACTGTTTTCAACATAAACGTTTCATTTGCCAAAATCTATGACTCATCAGCCAAAATCTGTGTACACAACGTAACAGACCCTCAAAAATCTTTGTTTAAATGTGAAACGTAATGAACTGAGCAACCCTATTGCTCCTGTGTCCATATTCATCTGGCCACTGGTCTCCTTATCCCCCTTCCCCTGGATGTTTTGCAAGAAATAGATAAGAGTTCCCCTAGGGTCCTTATCATTCCCAAACTTCCTCGTCAGCCATGAGTGCATAAAATAAAAATTACATAAATTCCAGATTGTCTAGCTTGGAACAGGTAGTTGTGTGGGGTAGAGGAGGGGATAGGTACCCCTACCCCGCACCACAACCTATCATAATGTGTTATCCCTGTTATAATGTAGTATACCTGTTATGAAGTAGCATTTCCTGTGTTACTGAGTGCACAGCCTGGAATTGAGATTGAAATGCAGCCTATCCTGTGATGCCTTGATAATGCACAGATAATTGATTCGTAGCTTTCCTTTTCAGCTATGGGCAGCAGCTTCTAGGCTCCCTGGGGCAGGCACTGGGCTGAACCCCAAGATTCCAGCAGCACTGGAAAGATGATTCTGTCAGCTTCCAGATGCACCACCTTGCTTTAGGGTCGGCTGGGTGGCAAGCCAGGGGAGCTGCCTAGAAGCCGCTTCTCATATCTGAAAAAAACAGCTATGAACGAGTTGATCAGCTGTTGGGGAGGCATTTCTGATCAATTTAGCTAGACCCATGCGTCGCCATGCAGTGACGGAATGGCGACCTGTCGCCGGAAACAGAACAGTGCCCACTGCCCAGCGACCATTGTGATACAGTTGTTTTTTTATATGAAAGGAATTTCACCCCAGGAGGTGGGTCTCCTGACACAAACAAGCGGCACGGAGGATTCTGTTCGAATAGTGTTGCCACTCCTACAAAAGAGCAGTTGCACTTCAATGACATAGGGCACAGTTGTATTCACCTGGCATGCCCAGTATGTGTCGTGTGTTGGCAATTCAGTGGATGTAGTGTGTAAGCAATTCAATGGATGTCCAGTGGATCAGATGATTCATAGCAATTCAATGGATGTCCAGTGGATCAGATGATTCATAGCAATTCAGTGGATGTACAGTGCATCAGATGATTCATAGCAATTCAGTGGATGTAGTGTGTAAGCAATTCAATGGATGTAGTGTGTTAGCAGTTCAGTGGATGTAGTGTGTAAGCAATTCAATGGATGTTCAGTGGATCAGATGATTCATAGCAATTCAGTGGGTGTAGTGTGTAAGCAATTCAGTGGATGTCCAGTGGATGGGATGAATCGTAGCAATTCAGTGGATGTAGTGTGTAAGCAATTCAATGGATGTAGTGTGTTAGCAATTCAGTGGATGTAGTATGTAAGCAATTCAATGGATGTTCAGTGGATCAGATGATTCATAGCAATTCAGTGGATGTAGTGTGTAAGCAATTCAGTGGATGTCCAGTGGATGGGATGAATCGTAGCAATTCAGTGGATGTAGTGTGTAAGCAATTCAGTGGATGTCCAGTGGATGGGATGAATCATAGCAATTCAGTGGATGTAGTGTGTAAGCAATTCAGTGGATGTAGTGTGTAAGCAATTCAATGGATGTTCAGTGGATGGATGAATCGTAGCAATTCAATGGGTGTTTTGTGCAAGCAATTCAGTGGATGAGATGAATCATAGCAATTTAGTAGATGAGTTGGAATTTGAGGTTTCGAAACAGGTTGTAGGTCGCACTTCCTGCCTCTGATTTGGCCTGGAATTGGTAGAACCCTGGTCACTTGAGAAGATGTGTCATCAAATTTTGGCTACAAAAGTCTAGGTCTGATTGTGTGTGTGTTCCATGTCCCACCCCCTCTCACAAAGCCATAGCAGTGCCATCCACCCATACAGTCCTGGCAGCACCCCACCCCCACACAGATATACCCACAGGGCAGTACCCCGCCCCCACACAGATGTACCCACATGGTATATGGAACAATAGTGTGTGTGCTCCATGTGCTGTGATGAATGGTCTACACGTGGTGGAAGGGTGGCCTAACCACAGATAGCAAACTTTAAAAGTTGTCAAGTTGTCATCGTAGAAACTAGGCTTCTATGTACGAGATCTGCATGATAATGGGAAGTGCTTATGTTTTAGAATAAATTTGATATCATCTAGAAAGAAGGCTTCTATGTAAGTGCATTGCATGATAGTGGGAGGTGCATATATTTTTGGCGGAGACCCCCTTGCGGGAGCCCCCAGGGTTACCCATTTGTTCGTCCGACCGACCATATGACCATCCATCCGTCCGACCGAGACGAAGCCTGACACATCAGCCAACAGTCTTGTACCTAACTTGCTTCCGTTGCCACCTGCCGCGATCACTCTCCGCCAATTTTTAGTGTCGCATTCGACGCTGCATAGAACTTGTCTAGGATGAATGTGATATCATCTAAAAAGTAGGCTTCTACTTCCGTATATTGCACGATAATTGGAAGTTTGTGTGTTTTCTGGGATCAATTCTATTGAATTCCGATCCCCTCAAGATCAGCACCTGATGATAACAACCTTCTGTAAGCTTTTTCAAAGCTCATCCTTCATATCAATATATGGTACAAGATCATGACACAGCCTTCTAACAACCACACTCATGCCCACACCTGCCTTTCACTATTAACCAGCAATATCATGGCTTGGCCCAACATTACTCTCACACCAACACCCTCACACCTGCCTTTCACTAAATCATTCAAGATCATGGCATGGCCCAACCACACCCACACCCCAATATTCTCATACCCTTGACTGAGATCAACCACACCCTCACACCCACACCCTCCTCCCACTACTCTCCCACCCTTGAGTGCAACCAACAACTCCAACCCCAACTCCGTGCTACGCAGCTATGTCGGCGAGTGGTATGAGCCTGAGGCAGGGCGCGGTTCTCCCAACGAACTTCAGATAGCCACGGCTGCAAAGAACTGCTTCATTGTTATGGGCATCTACTTGGGCTTCGCTGTATTCTCTATCTTATGTCTGTTCTACTTCAAGTCCAAGGCCAAGCGATCTTAGGTCCTAGAATCGATACTGATGTTTGCGGTAATTGTTGCGGGGTATTCCCGTGAGGCTGTTGGCTGCGCACTTGGTGCTCTACCAAGATGCTGGTTATCGTCAATCAACTAGCCATACTACATAACAAGCTGCACCTACTTAATTTGTAGAACTGATCCAGCCCACCTTTGGATGTGTGTCCAAGGGCAGGGGATTGAGACAGGAAGGTTCCTGTTCTCTTCTGTGGAACAGATAGGTTTCCCTGAATTCAGCGGAATAAAAGGCTTGTACAGCCCAGATGCTCAAGGAGGTGTTTTAGGTTGGCCCCTGCGTATAACGTCCAATTGTACCAGCATCCTACTTGAGTTCAAGTTTGGAAGCCGTACAGCGTCCTAGGCTTCATTCATGATACAGTGACGGGCTGTTTGATTGTAATCTGATATTCCCCTCCAGCTTGTTTGTTTTACATCGACTATCAGCCTTCAGGCTGCTGGCCGTCTGCTGGCAGAGTAAAACATGGGAAGTATAACACTACTACACCACACTCCAGAGTACAGATTGTAAGCACAGGGCTGTATGCAGTTTAAAGACATGTCAAGGTCATTCCCCTTCAAACACGCTGACTGCCAGCCATTGCCCCCGGTATTTTATCTTGGTTACATGGCTTCAGCCAGCAATTTGGCTACCCTCGGTACGCATCAGGGGTGTTCTGCCATTCCCCAGTCATACGCACAAGGGTAGGTCTGGTAGGCAGCTTGGATATTTCTGGCGATTATCCTCAGTAGCTAAGTAGACTAGCTTCGGTTTATTTACGAACAGCTTGGGCATTTCTGTTATCCATCCTCAGTAGGTATTTCATCATCCCAGGATTTTTAGTATGTAGTACCGGTTGTATTTACAGTAATTTAGTAGAGCATTACCTGTAGTAAGACAGAAATCACCCTTGCAGATTATCAGCTTTAATACACTCCGTGGAGTGGACAGAGATGAAAGCAGCGGAACAGACGCGCCAATCTATACACGGAGACGAGAATAACATTACAAGCACAGGAGACCCATCAAGGGGCACCAGCGGTCAAGGGGCGGATGCCTGTAACCTGACTAGAAACTAAGCCAGGAATCTTAAGCCGGGAGCCGGCAAGATAGCACGTGTCAGTAGAACCGGTGACGCAGCCAACAGGAAGCTGTCACCACGGGAAGCTGGCACAGTACTGGCAGAGCCGATAGTTCTAAGGAAGTACATAAGTAGTCACCAAGTCATAAAACGCGTGAGAGCACCGCAATTCATGCTGATACAGATTGGAGCTCGGTAATGCCGGAGACCAGACCAAGCTGAAGTGTTTTTGTAAACAAGCCTCGGAATTCCGGGAATCAGTTTGGGTATTTATGGGAACCAGGTTGGTTATTACTTATTCGTGTACAACAGCTTTGGTCGTTGGCTATCTCACTGTATCTACCGTATTATTAGTCTATTATGAACCATCCACATTCCTCCCAACCAGCATGGGTATTTCTGCTACCCATCCTCGGTATGTCCGACATCCAGGGGAAACAGTACAGTACGGTACCTAAATGGCCACATATATTTATGGAAATCGCACGATAGGATGTGTGGTGTGTGTGTGTTTTTTTGGGGGGGGGGGGGGGGGGGGGGGGGGGGGGGGGGGGGGGGGGACTGCTGGGGGAAAGGGTAGTGCCAGGGGGGCGGTAGTCCCAGGACTCCCAGCAATAATCGAGTCATGCAATGGATGTATCCACCAGGAATTGTGGCGTAATTCACATAGCCAGATGAGTGCCCTGCCACCCATTCACAGCCATGGCAGTGCCCTGTCACACCTACACAGCCATGGGAGTGCTTTACCACCCCCTACACAGTGCAACCCACTAAGTTCAAAGCAGCCAATTCAAGGTACGTTATGTACTTATGCGACACTATAATAATATAAGTTAATATTAGTTTTGCAAACACTAATATTAGTTGCCGTTCCATATATATAACCAACTTAGAGCCTCTTTAGCGATTACAATGGTCTAGTGGTAGACCAGATCGCTAAAGAATGAAGAGTCGGGGGGTTCGACTCCCCCTTCGGTCGCTCTTGGCGTTGCAGGTCGTCGTCAACCGCGATGATAGCTTGTCCAGTTGAGGTAGGAGACCGCTCCCCACCCGCGTACAACGGGCTCCCTTAACACCACGCCCCTCCAGGCGTTATCATTATCATTAACCAACTTAGGACCCAAGATAAGCCATGGTATGCCCTATCCTCATCCATGGTTATTCCCCAAACACACCCACACAGCTATGGGAATGCCTCACACCCGCCCATACAGCCATGGCAGTGTCCCACCCCCACACAGTCATGGCAGTGCCCCCCACGTCCCACTCCCACTCACAAAGTCTTAGCAGTGCCCCCCACCCATACAGCCATGACAGTATCCCACCCCCACCCACATATAACCACACGGCAGTACCCCACCTTCACCCAGATATACCCACATGGCAGTGCCCCACCCCTAACCCCACCCATACAGCCCTGGCAGTGCTCCATGCCTACCCCCCCCCCCCCCCCCCCCCCCCCCCTTCCACCACTATGGCAGTACCCCACCCACACCCATACAGCCATGGCAGTGCCCCCCACCCCCACCCACACAGCCATGGCAATGCCCCACCCACCCCCATACAGCCATGGCAGTACCCCACCCCCACCCATATATACCCCCATGGCAGTGCCCCCCACCAACACCCTCACAGCCATAACAATGCCCCACCCCCACCAATACAGCCATGGCAGTACCCCTCCCCCACCCAGAAAGGAGAACCGATTTGCCCGGGATTACTCCCCTTGGGGGGGCTGCACCACAGCCAAAACCCCGATACGGGGATAGCCGGGAGGAGGTCTAGTCCCATCCTCTCCACTCAAAATTTTATGTAGGATGAATATTTAAGTGTATATCAAGCTCGGGCTATGATGACAATTTTGGAGAGGATGGGACTAAACCCCCATCCATGCCTCCAAACCCTGACCAAAAAGTGTCCCATTTGTTTTGTAGGAAAAATGTTTTGTCTTCATTTTTCAATGTTTGGTCGACAAATTGACTCAGAATTAGAAATGGAGAGAAAACAGTTTTGCTTACTGTGGGGGGTCCAAATTGCCTAGAAAATGGCCCGAAATGGGCTTGAAATGCAGATTGAGGCGTATTATGTGCCTTGAACATCTTCTAACCAGCTTTTAATAACATGCTACTGATATGTGGGCCCATTTAGGTATTACCGTAATGGTCCGACAGAGCCCTAGAATGGTTTAGGGGGTTTGGAGAAGGTTTTGGCCCTAAATGGCACGAAATGGCAAAAAATGCCTAAATGGAGTCACAATGCAGTTTTTTGCCTGTACGACGCGCTGATTAAACCTGGTACTGTTTTGTACAGCATAATACATGAATACTGAAATATGGCCCAAATGAGGTAGATTTGTGGACAAACATTTACAAAAATTCCCTGAGGATTTCAGATATAGCGGTCGTCTTTACTCCCTAAAAAAACACAGCAAAAAGCTTTTAACCGCATCTATTTCGCGACCAGCTCCTCGGCCACTTTGCAGACCAATACCTCATACATCTATGAATACCTTGTGATACTTATTGGGAGCGTTTATTACAAATGGGGCGCACAGTACACTGATTTCATGCTTTAAGACACCCATGTTGCCCACCAAGATCAAGCTATAAGGTTTGGGCCGGGACTGTTTTTTGAAGGCTTGGATACCTCGGTTAGGTGCCCCTAAGAAAGCTGTTATAATTTTGGACCGATCGGGCCATGCAGTTTTGAGATTTAACAGGCAGAGGCAGTACAGTCAAAAGGACGAACATATATTCTTCATAGCCACATGGGCTCGCGCCAAGGTCCAAGGTTGGCAGTTGTGGCACAAGGTCGGTTCTTGGCCCACGAACTCGCCCAAAAAGGTCCTGGCAGTGGATCACCATGCTTCAGATAGGCCTTAGGGATAATTGCAGCGCGAAATTAGGCCGCGCATCACTACGAATTCCATCGCAATAGGGGATTCGTACTTCTCCCAAGTACTGGGTATTCGTCTCCTAGCAGTGGCAAGCGGCTAGCAGCCATCATAATGACTTAATAACACGCGTTTAGATATTTGCGCGCCATGGAGCTCCTCGAAGCGCGCAGTGGAGCTACTTGTTCAAGTATGTTTTTAGCCCCCCCCTAGGGCCCAACACGCTCAGCGAGAAAACTTGCGATCGACATGAGCATTGGATCCATTTTATGCATGAAAAGTTCATACAACAATTGTCCGCGCGTTTAGATTAGATTGATGCGATCGCTGCGCGTTGCCATGGCTCGGGTTTTTCGAGACGGGCCGTGCCCTAGCCCTCCCCGGCCCTCCCCATCACATGGGGATTACTCCTGGTTAGATTTCTCTGGGCTAGCTTCCCCCTACCCGCCCGTTACCCACGATGTACCCACGATGTGCGGTGGTAAACTGGTAATTAGGGTACTTTGGTCGGCCAACCTAACTAAACAAATCGGGGTAAGGGAGGCGAAGAGGGTACCAAAGCAGCCGAGGATGATGGGGGCAGAGGAGATGAGGCGCCGATCAACACTGATGAGAGTCGAACGGAGGCCTCCGCGGAGGTGGAACGTCGAGCGTGTTTCAGGTGGCAAGGGTGCTATCTAGCTGTAAACTGCTAACGGATAGTACATTAGTCACAATTAGCAGATGTCCCTTATTTTAGAGCCTATTGAAAACAGATTATCAACCAACTCTAGCCTACTAGGCTAGGTAATATAAGATCAAAGGCAAGTAACAACCGGATTCGAACCGAAAACCGAATGGATCCTAACCGAATCGATATGTGTCACCGCATTCCGCTCCAGCCAACGCGCGGTTCAGCTCCTCCAGCCAAGCTGTTAGATTCGGCCGCGCTTTCCACTGATGCCATAAGCCAAGCTCCTCCTGCATACCGCATATATCCTTCCGCTAGATTTCAATTATCTTTCTAACCACGAGTGATCATTGAGTAGTAGCCTTGCTTTTGCCCGCATTTTACTTGTGTCAGGGACAGCCATTTGAGGCACCACTTCGACGCCGATCAAGCTTGGACAATTTTGTACCTTTTCCAGCCTTTCACATAAGTATAACTCCTCTTGTTAGAATGGCAACATATTTTGGCGCTTCGCACTTGCCTTCCAGAAATGCGAGCGAGGTGCATGCCACCGTGTCTCCTAGGTCATGAGTATGCCTGCAACCTCTTACTTCAACCCGCGCGCCATGCTGCTACTGCTGTTGCTCCTGCATTGTTCGGCTGTTGGACTTGTCTTGTGTGGAGTCAGCGGCGAGGCTGGACTGGGACAGCACGCCGTGGGTGGAACTGCGGGTAGGCCTCACGCTCCTCTTTTCCCTTATTATAATTAGAAGCCGTCGAGTGTAAATGCGTATGTTACGTGCTGTCTGCTATGCTGCGCAATAATGATAAATAGAGTGACGACGATTTTCTCTAGCGCCAGAGAGCCATGCAGACCTTGCCCAGATACTCACCACGACGGTGAGCACGTCATGGAAGCTAATAAGGGTTGATCTTCCATCCGTACTTCACTTTGCACGATTCACTGTGGAAGATGTTTGGGATGATGTCCCGCAGCGACTGAATGCTGCCTGGCCACTTATTCAGACACAACTGCCGGCAGTGCCGACTGCTTAGCATGCTTAGCCTTCCCCGCGCGTTTAATGCTGGCCTGCTGCGTTGCTCTGAAACATGCGCAGTTGGACCGGGGTAGATTGGGAGATGTACCGGTATTATGGGCAGCCAACGTTCGATCGTGTTCTTCTGTAAGCATTTGTTGGGAGTTTGTTTCGCGCTCTAGCATGAATACGCAGATGGCCATGTGCGCTTGTGTGTTGTGTACATTCTGCTCGCCTGCAATGCTCGGGAAGACTGTGAAGATTGGGGTAAACGTGATGGGGGCACTGTTAACTGTGCGGGTCAGCTTTGCTCAATATGTGCATGGTGTGTTAGTGATAGTGGGTACCAGTGTGTATTGGGCAGTGCTTTCTGCAGGTTGTTTTCAGCAGGTGTGTTTAGGGCAGTGTTTTCTGTAGGGTAGCGTTAAAGGCAGTGTTTTCTGTAGGGCACTGTGCGTGTAGGGCAGTGTGTGTAGGTGTGTGTAGGGCAGTGCTCTCTGTAGGGTAGTGTTAAAGGCAGTGTTTTCTGTAGGGCACTGTGTGTGTAGGGCAGTGTGTGTAGGTGTGTGTAGGGTTGTGTGTGTAGGGCAGTGTTTTCAGCCGGTGTGTGTGGGTTGCGTGTGTAGGGCAGTGTGTGTGTAGGGTAGTGTTTAAGGCAGTGTGTGTGTAGGGCACTGTGTGTACGTGTGTGTAGGGTTGTGTGTGTAGGGCAGTGTGTTTGTAGGGTTGCGTGTGTAGGGTTGCGTGTGTAGGGCAGTGTGTGTGTAGGGTGATGTTTAAGGCAGTGTTTTCTGTAGGGCACTGTGCGTGTACGTGTGTAGGGTTGTGTGTGTAGGGCAGTGTGTAGGGTTGTGTGTGTAGGGCAGTGTGTAGGTGTGTAGGGTTGTGTGTGTAGGGCAGTGTGTGTGTAGGGCAGTGTGTGTGTAGGGTAGGGTGTGTAGGGCAGTGTGTGTGTAGGGCAGTGTGTGTAGGGTAGTGTGTGTAGGGCAGTGTGTGTGTAGGGTAGTGTGTGTAGGGCAGTGTGTGTGTAGGGTAGTGTGTGTAGGGCAGTGTGTGTGTAGGGTAGTGTGTGTAGGGCAGTGTGTGTGTAGGGTAATGTGTGTGTAGGGCAGTGAGTGTGTTGGGTAGTGTGTGTAGGGCAGTGTGTGTGTAGGGTAGTGTGTGTAGGGTAGTGTGTGTAGGGCAGTGTGTGTAGGGCAGTGTGTGTGTAGGGTAGTGTGTTTAAGGCAGTGTGTGTGTAGGGTAGGGTGTGTAGGGCAGTGTGTGTGTAGGGTAGTGTGTGTGCAGGGCAGTGTGTGTAGGGTAGTGTGTGTAGGGCAGTGTGTGTAGGGCAGTGTGTGTGTAGGGCAGTGTGTGTGTAGGGCAGTGTGTGTGTAGGGCAGTGTGTGTGTAGGGCAGTGTGTGTGTAGGGCAGTGTGTGTAGGGCAGTGTGTGTGTAGGGCAGTGTGTGTGTAGGGCAGGTCCCTGGAGGAGGCCAAACCACGAAGCTAGTAAAAACCCACTTCCATTTGATTTGAAAAAACAAATCTAGTCAATTCCATCAACCCCATCAACTGAAGTAGTTGGCCCTTACAGGCTATACAAAGCTATACAAAGCTATAAAACAAAACAAATCCTATCAACCCCATTGACCCCATTGACCCCATCCACAGAGGGAGCTGACAGCCAAGCAGGCGCACACATGGAAGGCATGACTTCCATTAGAAGCTTCTGGAAGCTGTTCAGCAGCCCCCTGCCGCACCACAGCCATGAGGGAGGTCTGGGTGGTCGGACATTGCTGAATGACTGTGCGAATTCATCTGTGGTCGGCCTAGCTGTCGGAATGAACCTGGTTGCTATTATCGCAATCGCCCTCGCCTTCTATGTGGTACAGCTGAGGCACAAGGTATGAAATAGCCAAAAATTGCAAAAAATTGCCCAAAATAGCCGGAAATAGCCGGAAATTAGCCAAATTAGCTGAAAATATGTATTGAACCATAGAGACCTTGTGTACCCAAAGACCAAATCGTTTTTTTAATGTGAACCTGAACCTGCTTGCAATAAAATTAAATTGAAATGTAACATTTGGGTTTCGGATGTGCCTCTTGATTGTGCTGCCGGGGATTGCTGAGTGGCTGTGCTAATTCATCTGTGGTCGGCCTAGCTGTCGGAATAAACCTGGTTGCTATTATCGCAATCGCCCTCGCCTTCTACGTGGTGCAGCTGAGGCACAAGGTACGCATGGCATAATTAGCCAAATATTAGCCGAATTAGCCGAATTAGCCGAATTAGCCAAATATTAGCCGAATTAGCCAAATTAGCCGAATCAGCCAAATATTAGCCAAATATTAGCCAAACATTAGCCGAATTAGCCAAATTAGCCGAATTAGCCAAATATTAGCCAAATATTAGCCAAATATTAGCCAAACATTAGCCGAATTAGCCGAATTAGCCAAATATTAGCCAAATTAGCCGAAAATAGCTGGAAATGAACCATAGGACTATGGAGAAACCTTGTAGACATAGAGACCAAATCGTTTTTATTGTGAATTTGAACCTGCTTACGATTAAATTAAATTGTGGTACAGCTGAGGCGCAAGGTACGCATGACATGATTAGTCGAAAAGAAAAGCTAAAAAAAGGTAATGAGAACGCCTGGTGGGTGTGGTATTAAGGGAGTCCCGTCATACACCCTCGTATGCTGTACAGCTGAGGCACAAGGTACGCATGGCATGATTAGTTGAACAGAAAAGCGAAGAAAAAGGTAATGAGAACGCCTGGTGGGTGTGGTATTAAGGGAGTCCCGTCATACACCCTCGAATGCGGTACAGCTGAGGCACAAGGTATGCATGGCATGATTAGTCAAACAGAAAAGCGAAGAAAAAGGTAATGAGAACGCCTGGTGGGTGGGGTATTAAGGGAGCCCCGTCATTCACCTTCGCCCTTCGATTCAGTTGCAGCTGAGGCACAAGTACGCATCAGGGCATTTTCTCATTTTTGGTTGGTTGGTTGGTTGGTTAGTTGGTTAGTCAGTGCTTGGTTGGTTGCCCCCCACCCCCCCCCCACCCCCCACCCCAACAACAACAACAACAACAACAATAACAACAACTATAACAGCAACAAGAGTGCCCCCCCCACACACAACACACAACACACAACACAAACCACACAGCACACAACATACAACCCACAACACACAACACACAACACACAACACACAACACACAACACACAACACACAACACACAACACACAACACATAACTCACGGCACACAATACGCAACACATTACACACAACACACAACACACAACACACAACACACAACACACAACACACAACACAAACAACACAACACACAAACAACACAACACACAACACACAACACAACACACCAACACACAACACACAACACACAACACACAACACACAACACACAACACATAACACACAACACATAACTCACGGCACACAATACGCAACACATTACACACAACACACAATACGCAACACACAACACATTACACACTATACACAACTCACAGCACACAACACGCAACACACAACACACAATACACAACACACAACACACAACACACAACACACAACACGCAACACACAACACATTACAAACTATACACAACTCACAGCACACAACACACAACACACAACACATTACAAACAACAACACAACACACAACACACAACACACAACACACAACACATAACACACAACACGCAACATACAAACACACAACACGCAACACACAACACACAACACACACACCTTGCAGGTGAAGGAGCAGTGTCACTCACTAGTCAGGATGAAGGGGGTACCGATGAACCCTACACCCTAAACCCCAAACCCTAAACCCTAAACACCCTGCAGGTGAAGGAGCTGTGTCACTCACTAGTTAGGATGAAGGGGGTACCGATGACGTATGCCAATCCATGCATGTTTGCATGTTGGTGCCATGCACACACACAAATCACCCACCACCCACCATCCAACACACATGTACAGCACACAACACACAAAACATTGCAGGTGAAGGAGCTGGCTCACTCACTAGTCAGGATGAAGGGGGTACCGATGACGTATGCCAATCCATGCATGTTCGCAATGTTGGTGCCCATGCACACACAAATCACCCACCACCCACCATCCAACACACATATGCAACACACAACACACAAAACATTGCAGCTGAAGGAGCTGACTCACTCACTAGACATGATGCTTTGTGATGAGCGTGCCGCTTATGTTACTGTAAACGGAGATAACTGGTCCGGTACGCCAGCTGGCGCCAACAGCCCATATGCAGCTCAAGACGGACGCTACATAAATGGTGATGATGCAAGGTTCCAAGGTGTGTTTTATAAAGTTTATTCTCAACTGCGAGCAGTAGCTTCTAGGCAGCTCCAGATGGACGCTACATACATATACCCTCACAAGAAGCCTTGAAGAAGGTTCTTGACTAACAACTCGTAGAAGGTTGTAGACTTAATACACTACATAGGACCCACACACCACCTCCCACCACCTCCCACCCCCACCCACCACCACCACGCCTCACGCGCCCACACACCATCTCCCTCCACCACCACCACCACCACCCACTACCACCCACCACCACCACCCCCCACGCCTCACACATCCACCAACCACCTCCCCCCATCCCCCATTCCACCCTCCACCCCCCACCCCCCTGCAGATCCCCCATCAGCTAGGCCCAAGTCCCAAGCCGTACTTCATATGGTGCTTCTTACAATTCCCAGTACAACCCACGGGCTTACAAGGGAAGGCCTAGGCTCCCAGTCCTCGCCCACCACCCACCACCCACCACCCACCACCCACCACCTCCCACCCCCACCGTCCACCACCCTCCACTCATCTCCCACGCACCCCTCACCCCCACCACCCACCACGCCTCATGCACCCACTAACCACCTCCCCCACCTCCCCCACCCCCCCCACTACCCCCCTACCCCCCCTGCAGATCCCCCATCAGGCCAGCAAGTCCCAAGCCCGACTCAAATGGAGCTTCTTACAATTCCCAGTACAACCCACGGGGCTCACAAGGGGAAGACCTAGGTTCCCAGTCCTCGCCCAGCACCCACCACCCACCACCCACCACCACCACCCACCACCTTCCACCCCCACCGTCACCACCCTCCACTCATCTCCCACGCACCCCCCACCCCCACCACCCACCACACCTCAGGTACCACTAACCACCTCCCCCCACCTCCCCCCACCCCCCCACTACCCCCCCCTGCAGATCCCCCATCAGGTCAGCCAAGTCTTAAGCCCTACTCAAACGGAGCTTCTTACATTTCCCAGGACAACCCACGGGATCACAAGGGACGGCCTAGGCTCCCAGTCCTCGGCCCACCACCTACAACCCGCGGGGATCACACAACGGGAAGGCCTAGGCTCCCAGTCCTTCACCCGCTGTGCAGCAAAGCACGGGCATGGAGCTTTCTATCAGCAGCAGAGCTAGTGTCACTGACAAGGGTCTCTCAGCCAACCCGGCGCATGGACCCCCCTTCCCGCCCTCCAGATCATCCTGGCCTGCTGACGATGCAACTGGGCGGAAGGACAGTGCTGTCGGGGCGAGGACAGCTAGCGCCAACTTCTTCACAGGCATGCTACGCAGCATCCCCTCCTTTATCAACATGAGCTGGGTGTCAAGCAAGCAGTCAGCAGGCAGTGGTGCCAGTGCCGACAACTCCTATTCCATTGCACCCCCAGGGGCAGTAGGACAGGTGGGTTTCAGCTACTGTTCTTCAGCTACTGTTCTTCAGCTACTGTTTTTCAGCTACTGTTCTTCAGCTACTGTTCTTTCAGCTACTGTTTTTTCAGCTACTTGACTGTCTGTGCCAAAGAGTGTCCCACTTCTGGTTCCCGACCCACCCACCCCCCACCACCACTACACATACACACACAGTGGTGCCAGTGCCGACAACTCCTATTCCATCGCATCCCCAGGGGCAGTAGGGCAGGTGGGTTTCAGCTACTGTTTTTCAGCTACTCTCATTCAGCTACTTCACCATCAATGCCTAAGGAGTGTCCCGTGTCTGGCTCCCCACCCACCCACCCACCCACCCACCCACCCACCACCACCACTACACAGACACCCATACACCCTTACACCCACCACCACTACACATATACACATACACCCATACACCCACCACCACTACACATATACACATACATACACATGCACACACAGTGGTGCCAGTGCCAACAATTCCTATTCCATCGCACGCCAGGGCAGTAGGCAGGTGGTTTCAGCTACTGTTATTCAGCTACTTCACCATCAGTGCCAAAGGAGTGTCTCACTTCTGGTTCCCCACTCACCCACCCACCACTACTACCACTACATACACACATACACACGCACACACAGTGGTGCCAGTGCTGACAAGTCCTATTCGAATCGCACAACCAGGGCAGTAGGCAGTGGGTTCAGCTACTGTTTTTCAGCTACGCACACCCACATTGGTTCCAGTTCTGACGAATCCTATTCGATCGCACAACCCAGCGTGTAGTGGGCAGGGGGTTCAGGCTACTGTTTTTCAGCTACGCACACACACACCCTCGTGCCTCCGACTGCAGGGCACCGCCCCAGTTACAACATCCACAAGGTCTCCTCTGAGATGTGACGATAGAAGAGTGGGGGTGAGGGCACTTCAAGCCACAGCCACCTTTAAAAACACACACACACACACATGTACACACGCACACACATACACACACATGCTCGCACACACACACACACACACACACACACACACACACACACACACATGTACACACACATGTGCACACACACATGTACACACACACACATGTACACACACACACATGTACACACCACACACACACACACACACACACCACACACACACAACACCACACAATTACACACACACAAACACACACACACACACACACACACACACACACACACAACACACACATTAACACACACATACACACACACACACACACACACACACACACACACACACACACACACACACACAACACACACACACACACACACACACTTACACACACACAAAACACACACACACACACACACACACACACAGCACACCAACACACATGACACACACACACACATACACACACACACACACACACCCAGATTACACCACACAAACACACACAGCACCACAACACACCACAAACACACACACACATGTACGCAACCACAAAACACATACACCACACTACGCCACACACACCACACCACACTCCTCTTCTGCCCCCCCTCACACCAACACACATCCACACATGTACGCAACACACAATACACACACACCACCACGCACACACGCACAAACACAAGTACCTGCTCTCTGCCTCTCTTCTGCGGGGCAATCCCCTGTACAACCCCCCCCCCCCCCCCCCACACCCCCCCCAACACCCACACCCCCCCCCCCCCCCTTCTGCCTCTTCTGCAGGGCACCCCCCCCCCCCCCCCCCCCCACCCCACACACACACACACCTCCTCCTCTTCTGCAGGCAACCCTGTACAACACCACAACACACACACACACACACACACACACACACACACTCCTGCCTCTTCTGCAGGGCAACCCCTTACAAATCCACGAGTCTCCTCTGAATGTTGGCAAGAAGAGGGGCGACGCGCTTCCAACACACAGCACCTCCAAAACGCATGATGATCCTGACCAGACCATCTATGAGCCTTACTTCAATCCCGAGGCCCTGGAGAGTGGCAAGGCTGACCATGCACTCTGGGCTTCCAACCTCTAACCACCATAACGAGCCAGACGATACCGGCATAGTCCGTACAGACAGGGAGGATAGCCTAGGTCGTTGCATCTTTTCCAAAGTGCTATAGCATGTGATCGTAGCAGGACGTCTTGTGGCAGGTGGCTGCTCCCGATTCCAGGAAGCAGACAAGGGCGGGGGGTGCCGAGGCCGGCTTGCAGGTGACGCAGAGGGGTGTGCATGGTGGGTGTGGGTGAGCATGGATCGTAGCAGACATCTGTGGTGCGCAGGTGCGCTCCGATCTCCAGTAAAGCCAGAAAGGGCTGCCAATCCAGATTGTTAGGTGCGCGCAGGTTTGGCGTGGCATGCATTGGTGTGTGGTGTGGGGGGCAGGTGGCAGGTGCTCACAATTCAGTAGAAGCCAGGCAAGGCTGCCAGCTAGCATTGTGTAGTGTGAGCACAGGGGGCATGGCAGGCTGGTGGTGTGTGGTGTTGTGTGTAGGTGGGTGGTGAGTGGGGCAGGTTAGGACAGTGCTCACCTGATGGCCAGTATAATCCAGCCAAGGTCAGCCCAAGCCAGCATTGTTAAGGTTGCGCAGGGGCTGCATGACATGGTGTAGGTTGGTGTGGTGTAGTGGTGTGGTGGGGGGCAGGGTGGGGCAGTGGCTCATCCGATCCAGTAGTAATGCCAGCCAGGCACCTTAGCCAGGCATTCGCAGAGTGGAGGGTGTGTGCATCTGATTGTTGTGGACGGGTTAGTGGTGGGCGTGGTGTGGGGTAGTGGCTGGCATGGTGGTTGTAGGGGTGTCGTGCATGGTGGTGTAGGTGCTGGCATCGGGCATCGGTGGTTGAGGTGGTGGTGGGCTGTGGTGTGGGTGGTGTGGGCATGTGTGTGGGTAGTTAGTGGGTGGTGTTGGGTATGGCTGGGCATGGTGTGGGTGGGGTGGGTGGTGTGTGGGGTATGTGTGGGCAATGGTGATATGAGAGGTGGTGGTGAGGATTGGTGTGGCGGTGGTGGGCATGGTGCTGTGGGGTGGGGGTGGCATGGCTGTGTGGGTGTAGGGTGGGCTATGGTTTGA
>JAJSRW010001761.1:0-33257 GCA_022414725.1 Microglena sp. YARC
CCGAATCTTGGAGGGTTCGTCAAACTGGATGCAACGAGAGTTGACATATGACGAACAAAAAACTGTTGCAAGATCCCCCCCATTAGAGATACCATTGCGCGACACCTTATCTGACAAAACTGCACATCACTTCATCCGAATGACGAGGGAGGCATGTAGGAAAGAGGTACGGAGACGACAACTCTAGGGTCCTCCACGATTACCCCCCCCCACCCGACAGTGCAGAGAACAGGATCCATGCCCTCGTCAGACACCAATGATAACAAAGCACTCAAAGAGGTATTGGCACCATCCGAAAAGCGTTTCCATATGTTTCCACACCTTGTTGTGGAACGGTTCACATAGAACAAGTTCGTTAGCATTAGCTCATTAGCATTAGCCATTTAGCATTAGGACCTTCTTCTTTCTCACCATTCGCTATTGCTTAAACAGGGTTTCAACAAGAAGCGTCGGATAGTGTCACTGCGCCACACCATTCCGACACGAACGCGTCACGCCTCGACGCGGACAACGAGGATTATGAGCTCATGAATACAGAAGGCGGAGAACAAACCTCAACCGAAAGTTGAGACGGATCACCCTCATAGAAGCAAACAACAACACGGATTCTCGACACAGCAAAAACAACACAGGAGAACGGTTGGACGCAGGTATGGACCAGCGGCGATTATAAGTGCATCCTAGCATCGCAATTAAGTTGGGAAAGAATTTACCACGCAGCTCCCGAAGCTAGTTTCAGCCTCAAACTCTTCATACGTCATCAAACGGTTGTCAAGGTTACGTCGTCGCAGCGTCCCGAAACTCTGCTCTTCGGTCACGCAGCACTCACAAGTGTTCTGTCGAGCACGCCTTCAACTGTATCCGAGACGCCAACATGTCAACATGCAACACCCGAGCACGAGAAAGCCATATTGCGAACGTCAGTGCGTCAGTCTCTTAAAGGCTACCCGGAATGGAAGACGACCCTTGGCGGACGCGAATCCTGCAATATACTTGAAATGAGTGACTCCAGGGGAACGAAAATCCACCTGAACATCACCCAACAAACGTCGCCAAAGAAAACGACCGTGCCTTCTGATGTCGAGCAGCACCACGGACCATCGGAGGACCTAGGAGATTCTGTTAAAGAATAACGGTCCATTATGTCGTTAAACGTCCACGGCATACAGAATGTCGTCTGAAGACGCGTCGTCCGAAAGTATTCCGACTTAACATCAACTAATGAAGACTGTTGTTGCGCTTTTTGAGGAGTTCTATTCTCGTTCATTCTCAACTTGTGCAAATAGGATCTCCATTTTCCAACGTAATTACGTGTGGCCATGTCCTCAATATCTGATCCAAAGATGCAAGAGAGCGCTCGTTGGCATTTATCCAAGATACAGCACGCAAACGCGTATCAGGGTTGTAACATATAATGAAACCGTGACCACTACCAAAGTTACTGACAGGTAACTCCGGCGAGCCTTCGCTGAGTCAGCCAGTATACCCTACTCTAAGCAAACTCGATCTCCGAGATAGTAGTAGTACCAATGCTGTCTGCCCCAATCACACGAACTTACCCCTCCCACGTTCGACTTTGTGCATCATCTTGGACTCCAAGAGAAACCCTTGAGATAAAAAAGACGGAGAGGCAGCCCAACAGATATAAGCATTATAAATGATACGGTCGCATCATTATCGTCATTCGTAACACTGATATGATCAGGAAGCTGTGAGATCATTATGTCTATCGAACAGTAGTAGAAGAAGAACAATACTAGGGCAGGAGTTCTGCAGGTGCGAAGTCTTCGCGACGTATTACATGGAAGTCTTTCCCCTTTGTTGACGACGACACTAAAGAGCCCCCGCACGACGTCTTTTTTGTTCGCGTATTATATCTTTCTTCTCAATAAGAATGGATCTCAGTTCAATGTAGTCACTGACAACAAGAGGTATTCTTGTACGCGAGGATGCCATACGCGCGTCCAACACGCTATCCAATGATAAAACAACGTCACGTCTTAGCTGTCTGTAGGATCTTGACGGCTGCCCCGAATCGACGGCACCCCCCCACCCGAGCCCGATAACCACAACAATGCGACACAACACGTCGTCCACCACTACTACGTCGGAGGTCCCCTAAAATATCTGTTCCATCGCGGGACACAAGAGAACCATCCACCCAGGGTCGCTTAACGTCACGAACCAGTACATGCGCCGCCACGCACGGAGACCACAGAACCATCTGAATCAATCACACCATCTACATCATCGCCCCCACTATCTACGTTATTGTTTGAAATTACTTGAGAAGAAACCACAGAAGGAAGCTTACGCATACGAACACGGTCGCCAACAGACAACGTCGATATAAAGGACGCGTAGGCATCTGCGTCAGAACGGGACTATCTTAAATCCGCGAATGATTGCAATGCTATTGTGATCGTCTTCCCGGATAGGGATAGAGGCACGAGGAGACTTGCAAAGGAGCGATCGTGTTAGCAGCAACGCGGAATGATCCGTGGACGCGAAACGATGATCCTGGTGGTCCCGTGGCGTGACAACCATAACCTCCGAGGGAGATGTGTAACGTACGTTCGCCTTCGTTGTCGATGAGTCAGTAAAGACAATGGAGAAGTGGACGATGTGATTGAAGAAGATATATCCGAAGGAGTGGCAGCAGATTCTCGCAGTCGTTTCAGAATGTCAGTCCACATGTCTACAGTGTCAAACCGTCAGTGTTTTCCATCGCGAGTTTGAATAAAAGGGACTTCAAGACAGACTGCATAAGCACCACTACGCCCTACACAAGAAACTGGAGCAGAGCTTGCAAGGACAAAGGTAGAACACTTGACGGTCGACTGAAATACGAGAAGACGATGAATTAGATGAGACAGGAATGCGAGAAAGAAGAAGACTGTAAGCAATGTCCTTATGCAAACTTAGATCCCGATCAGATACATAAGAGGTTGTTGTCATACTTGTCGTTCCTTAGATGGAAATTATTATTAAAAGAATAATAATTTCTTCACCACCATTCAAACGCCACTACCCAGATCCAATGAGCGTTCCAGCCTCTCCGGTCGATTTTTAATGGTTTACGAAACATGGTCTGGAGCGGAATTGTGATTTCTCTGTGTTGATATCTTACAGTCAACGAAATACTAAAATGAAACGCTTCGTGTACGGCACACCTTACGGTGTAGAAATCACGGGGAAGTGGAACACAATACGATCCGCCGACATTTACTTGAATTTGTGCATCCGACTGTAGCCCTGATTACATATCATCCCAAAAAGGGGCTTGACATCTCCTCCAATGACCAAACGTATGCAACCAACAAAGCAAGACACGACAACTTGATCAACAAACCCATCGACACTAAACGGATAATACCAACGACGCTCAGGTTCAAGTACGTCCTGATCATCACCCAATCGGAGCCACTGTCTTCTTTAACTCCGGCATCAAAGTGAGTGTCACATTCGTTTACAGGCTCTACTCCTCCTCCCACAGGCTCTACTTCAGCAGACTCTCCTCCTCCCACAGGCTCTACTTCAGGAGACTCTCCTCCTCCACAGGCTCTACTTCAGGAGACTCTCCTCCTCCACAGGCTCTACTTCAGCAGAACTCTCCTCTCCACTCTACTTCAGGAGACTCTCCCTCTCACAGTCTCTACTTCCGCAGCTCTTTCCAGGCATCATCTTCTGTTTCTAGGTGGCGGAGAGCACGGTGGTCGCGGACCACGTTGGCGATATGCAACCACTGCCCCATCAACAGACGAGACCCGTGCTAGTGGAACGAACACGTTGGTCTTTTTTCAGACGCCGGATCCTCAATGAGGATGAGTTGATCTCGTATAAATCTTGTAGTACACATTGGAATAGAAGTGGAATCCAAGCATCCATGGTCTCTTCAACTGGAGGAACGTACTGAAATTTCATTTACACTCTATAAAAGGCACGTTGATTTCTTTTGATACTATTGTATATTGATAAACTTTAAACGTAACGCGCATTCAGGCTGAGCACATTTCGCAGACCTCGTCACCACAAACAGTGGGAACAGACTTCATATTGTCCTCATCGACATGCGTTTGGGGCAAAGGAGTATTGTTCGCGGCGCCGTCGAACTTGACGCGTGTGGCCTCTGCAGCCGCCTGAGTGCGCAAGTAGTACATGCCAGTCTTCAGACCTTACGCCACGCGTACATCAGAGCGCTGCTCAGACGGCTGAAGGAGGGCTTCGTCATGAAAAGGTTCATGCTCTGCGACTGACACACAAAAGGCCCCGTGCAACAGCGTGGTCGATGATGCAACGTTGAGGAATCTCCCAAACGGTCCTGTAAAGCTTGCGCACATCCTCAGGAATCTCGGAGAGGTCCTGCACAGAGCCGTCGTGAGCCATGAGACGATCGCGAAGCTCAGGCGTCCAAATGCCCCTGCTAATCAACGTGCGCATCAAGTGGCGGTTAACCACCAGAAACTCTCCAGCGAGAGTGCTCCTCTTGAAGATGTTGCTCTGGATGGGCTCGAAACACTCACTGTTGCCAAAATCTGGGAAGTTGAGGCTGTAGGCATCAATGCCGTGAGCAAGCTGTTACGAACACCGTGCGCATCACGCGGTCACGCATCTCATCCAATCGTAGCGTCCTGAAAGGTCACTTGGCGAAGACATCCCCACAGGTCAAACTGGAAATGACCATAAGCCAAAGGGGATGTCCCAAAGTGCTTGTAAGGGCCGAGCTCATCAGCAAGCTCGGCGCTCGCCTCCATTGCACCATGGTAAATCGTCTCCATGATATCTCTGTCAAGACGGACTGCGCGCTCGTCATCGTAAGGAAGCGAAAGAATGCAGTACAGGTCACCCAAACCCTGAATGCGATACCGATCGGACGCAGCGAGAAGTTAGACTCTCGAGTCTCAGGAACCGGGGTACATGGAAGTGTCGATCAATACGTTCAGGTTGCGAGTCACGTTCTTGGCACACGCGTGCAAAGCTCGGTGATCCACACCCATCGCAACACCTTCAACGTCATGAACCACAAACGAAGACACCGCGATGGAGGCCAGATTGCAAACGGCGTAGCTCTTCGAGTCCGAGTACTCGGTGATCTCAGCGCAAAGGTTCGAGAACGGATCGTACCCATGTTGGACTGATTGCACTTCCGATTCACGTGGTCCTTGAACATCATATACGGTGTACCGTCTCCAACTGGCAGGAAATGATGTGCTGCCAAAGAGTACGTGCAGGCATGCTGCGGATGTAGCGCTTATTACGCACGTGCTCGTTGTACAACTCCGAAAAACGTTCGCCGACAGCATCGATCAAGTCAGGGCACACGTCAGGAGACATAAGGTACCACTCCGAGTCGTTATCAACACGAAGCATGAACTCGTCAGGAACCCACAAAGCTACGAAAATGTCCCGAGCACGCTCCGTCTCAGAACCAGTGTTGCGACGCAACTCGACAAACTCCCACACGTCAGCATGCCATGGCTCAAGGTAAGCAGCCATGCTCCCCTTGCGGCGACCTGCCTGGTTGCAGTAGCGCACCATGTCGTTGTAGCACCTCATCATCGGGACGATGCCGTCCGACACGCCGTTCGTGCTAAAGATACGAGAGCCACGGGCGCGGACGTTCGATACATGAACACCAATGCCGCCAGCCCACTTGGATATCATAGCACTGTTCTTGAGTGTCGTCCAAATACCGTCCATCGAGTCCTCCGTACCCAGCAAGTAACAACTGCTACACTGGGCGTTCTTGGTACCCGCGTTGAACAAAGTAGGTGTCGCGTGCGTGTACAACCCAACGACATGTCGTCGTAGCACCTCTGGATGCGTGGCAAAATCAGAGAGGCCGGCTTCGACGGGTCGTTCACGAAGATCGCAACACGCAACCACATGTCTTGAGGACTCTCGATCACCAGCTCATCCGGGAAGGACACAAGCAGGTAAGAACGCTCCATGGTTCGAAATGCAAAGTAGCCATGTCGACGAGCGTCGCGGTCAGGGACGATCATCGCGTTCAGGGCGTCTGCGTTATGGACACGAACTCGAGGTACTGGGCATCAAAACGGACGCCACCGTGATTCGAAAGGAACGCCGTCTTCTGAGAAAAGGAGACCTCGCTATATCCGTGGGACGACATCGTGTACCGCACGCGCTTCGCCAGGTTCGACATCGCGATGCATGCAGCGACCGTGTCGTAGGCATAGTGCACGCTTTGCAGCGTCGCGCACAGCCGGCGGACAGGTCGTCAAGCTCTACTGTGGTGATTCCGTCGTACATGCCGCCGATCGTCTGCATGACGATGCAGTCCACATCTACGTTGGCGACCAGGTCGGCGCATGAATCGGATATCAAACGAAGAATGCGATCCTTGATGGCGTCGAACGAAACAGGACGGACCGAGCCGTCACGACCAATGACCTTCATCGCGAAACACCACAAATTTATATGAATAACAATTTAATTGTATAACAATTGTTATTGTTTATACCAAACACATTCGACCGCTCACCATCTGAAGCTCGACATAACTGGGTCCCGGAGATGCCCACATGATCCCATCCAAATGCTTAATGGCCACGTGCTGGGGGTAGGGTCGTACGATGGGCGGAGGGTGTTCAATCTCCTTGCGTACAATTGACGATGCATGTACGAGGCCTCTTCGAGGACCGTCTCAAAGATTTTTGGCAAAAAATGTACCGATGTCTTACTGAGTATCAGGTTTGAAGGCCGTAAATTTAAGTAACCTAAAACCTCAGACATTTTTTCAGGAGTGAAAAGAGCATTGATAGACATCAACATGTTGTTAGCATTGTATTCCACAAATGCGTCATAGAGATCTTCGATTGTAGTAGAAGATTTGGAGGTCACGCGCGTGCATGAAAGTAGAAAAACACATACAGCCTTGCCATCAAAGTCGGAAACTGTAGTCTGCTCATTACGCAAGATGCGCAACGATAGCCTCACATCCAATATGCAGCGAAGAAGTTCAGCCTCGTCCAATCGAGCACTCGAAGAAACACGTGCGTCCAAAAGTGACTTGGATAGAGGATCGTCAATAACCGGAAATACAAAGTTGTCATTCATCGATTCTTTAACGTCTTCTTCTTCTGGGGCATGCTCCAAGAACACCACCTTACCCCCCTTTTGCAAGGCCACAAATATCCGACATTCTTCTTTTCCGCGTTCTTCCTTGACGATCTCTCGTTTTCCAAACGGGTTGAAGAGTAGTGTCCAAGGAACCAGGACTAATCGCGATACGAGTTGCACCGTTGCTGCCATCCAAAATGAAGGTGGTTTGTTTATTGCTTTCGGTTTCCAATACTTCAGCGGCCTTGTTGTCGTGCAAATCTTTGGGTTTCTCTTTATTGTGTGGAACTCTATCGTATGGTCCCATGGAATTCCAGGGGAAATCAAATTCGTTGACCGGAAGTGGAAAATCATTCATGACATCACCTGTTGGTAAGATTCCATCATTTGCGGGTACCACAAGATACGTATCGTCGTCAGAAGGCAACAAAGTGTTATCTTTCTTCATTTCAGCGAGGTTAGCTTTTCCGCATTCTTCCTTGACGATCGCTTGTTTTCCAGCCGGGTTGAAGAGCAGTGTCCAAGGCTTTAGGGACAATCGCAATACGAAGTACACCGTTGTTGCCATCCAAAATAACGGTGGTTTGTTGTTGCTGCAATGGTTTGTTGTTGCTGCCGTGGTTTGTTGTTGCCATCCAAAATCACGGTGGTTTGTTGTTGCTGCCATGGTTTGTTGTCGCCATCCAAAATGACGGTGGTTTGTGGTTGCTTTTGTATCCGATACTACAGCTACCTTGTTCTCTTTCAACTCGGTGGTGGTACATATGTCATCCTTGGGCTCCTCTTCATTGAGGAAAACGCTATCGTATGGTCCCATGGAATTCCAGGGGAAATCAACTTCGTTGACCGGAAGTGGAAAATCATTCATGGCATCAAGGGTTGGTAAGGTTTCCTCATTTGCGGGTACCACATCATCACTGCTACTAGCGCTAGCATCGACGACATCATCTTGCAAATCATTCACATCATCACTGCTACTAGCAATCGACGACATCATCACTGCTACTAGCGCTAGCATCGACGACCTCATCTTGCAAATCATTCACATCATCACTGCTACTAGCTCCCGAATCGACGACATCATCACTGCTACTAGCGCTAGCATCGACGACCTCATCTTGCAAATCATTCACATCATCACTGCTACTAGCTCCCGAATCGACGACATCATCACTGCTACTAGCGCTCGCATCGACGACCTCATCTTGCAAATCATTCACATCATCACTGCTACTAGCTCCCGAATCGACGACATCATCACTGCTACTAGCGCTCGCATCGACGACCTCATCTTGCAAATCATTCACATCATCACTGCTACTAGCTCCCGAATCGACGACATCATCCAAACCATCTTGCAAATCATTCACATCCGACAATCCTACCTGATCAGTCATTACAACTTATTATTATTCATTGGAAACATATATACGGCTTTCGAAACGCACACATTTAGCGGGGTGTTGAGAGAACTTTGTTGGACGGACCATCCACTCATATTTCAAATTTATTTGTGAAAAAAAAATTGACGACTTTTTAATTCATTTAAGATGACAACAACCAACTATTGAAAACTATTGAAAATTGAAAACACCCATCATGTCTTCTTCAACTTCTACACAGATCATCAATGAATTCGTCAATGAGACGGGTATCATTGGTTTCCTCCAGATTAACAGAAAGAAGATCGTTTCGAAGGCAACAGTCTCTGAACTAGAGAATGTTTGCGAACAAATTGGTTTCTATTGAAATCATTCCGGATTGCCTCACCGACTCTGTCGGTGCACTGAAGGTGGCGTACGAGAAGTTCCTTCAAACTCCCCCCAGGGGTAAAAAGGAACCTCTCCAAGCTATGCTTCTCCCGGTTGCCGTCGCTACGGCTGCTGCCAAGGATGCTGCTCTCAATGCAGCTTCTGACACTGCAGTCGGTCTCAAAGAAACTGCTGAAGTCGACCTCCCAGAGGACTACGAAAGCATTGAAGCTTTCTCTGCTTACAAAGCATATCTTGACAAGGCATTCGTTGCCGAAGTATCTGCTTACAAGGCAGATGCCAACAAGGCATCCGCTGAAAAAGAAGCTGCTCGCATTGCACAAATCGATGCTGTTTACCAACGGGTAATCGAAGCTGATACTCATCAGTCGCCTTCCCCCTCCAGTGGGACCACCTCCACTTATTGTGGAGGGTCCTACACTCATACACGCCTAGACTCCGACACTATCGAGGAGTTCGTCAATAAGACGAATATCTTCGGTGTAGTGCAGAAGAAGGACAAGGGTAAGATCGCACAAGGCGCAACAGTCACAATTCTTCAGACTGTTTGCAAGGCAGTCATTTCATTGGAAAACGTGCCAGAGTGCATGGCCGACTCTGTCGGCGCACTCAAGGTGGCGTACGAGAAGTTCCTTCAAACTCCCCAGGGGTAAAAAGGAACCTCTCCAAGCTATGATTCTCCCGGTTGCAGTCGCTGCGGCTTCTGTCATCACCAAAATGTAGTGCCCAACGCACCGCATACTTTTTTTTTGATCACGTTCTTGGATTTCATGGAGATCCGTGATCTAAAAATAACCACGATATCAAGCAAATCATTCACATCCGACAATCTTACCTGATCAGTCATTACAAATTATTATTTTTCATTGGATTATTTGTGGAAAAAAATTGACGACTTTTTAATTCCTTTAAGATGACAACAACCAACTATTGAAAACTATTGAAAAATATTGAAAACACCCATCATGTCTTCTTCAACTTCTACACAGATCATCAATGAATTCGTCAATAAGACGGGTATCATTGGTTTCCTCCAGATTAACAGAAAGAAGATCGTTTCGAAGGCAACAGTCTCTGAACTAGAGAATGTTTGCAACAAATTGGTTTCTATTGAAATCATTCCGGATTGCCTCACCGACTCTGTCGTGCACTGAAGGCGGCGTACGAGAAGTTCCTTCAAACTCCCCCCAGGGGTAAAAAGGAACCTCTCCAAGCTATGCTTCTCCGGTTTGCCGTCGCTACGGCTGCTGCCAAGGATGCTGCTCTAAATGCAGCTTCTGACACTGCAGTCGGTCTCAAAGAAACTGCTGAAGTCGAAGTATCTGCTTACAAGGCAGATGCCAACAAGGCATCCGCTGAAAAAGAAGCTGCTCGCATTGCACAAATCGATATAGTATCTGCTGATTGCCAACAGGTAATCGAAGCTGCTACGAAGCTGCTGCAGTCGCCTTCCCCCTCTAGTGGGACCTCCTCCACTTATTGTGGAGGGTCCTACACTCATACACGCCTAGACTCCGACACTATCGAGGAGTTCGTCAATAAGACGAATATCTTCGGTGTAGTGCAGGAGAAGGACAAGGGTAAGATCGCACAAGGCGCAACAGTCACAATTCTTCAGACTGTTTGCAAGGCAGTCATTTCATTGGAAAACGTGCCAGAGTGCATGGCCGACTCTGTCGGCGCACTCAAGGTGGCGTACGAGAAGTTCCTTCAAACTCCCCCCAGGGGTAAAAAGGAACCTCTCCAAGCTATGATTCTCCCGGTTGCAGTCGCTGCGGCTTCTGCCATCACCAAAATGTAGTGCCAACGCACCGCATACTTTTTTTTTGATCACGTTCTTGGATTTCATGGAGATTTCGGTTTCATTTACAGTTGTTCTCAGTGGGACACTTTTATAATCATCCAGACTGCATCCAGATCGTTGCTTTTGGGCAACGTTGGGGGGTGCAGAAGGTTGAAGAGGTTCGAGATATTCCGAGTAGCCTCAAACCGTTGTCTGTGTCCCCATATCAGTAGGCGAAACGCGAGAGGACGCTCTCGACTTGGTGAAGTGTAAGCGATGTGGAAGCGTTCACATCGCGGTCCCAAGTCTTCCCGCCATACACCGCTCTTGTTGTACATGAACCGGTTGCACCCGCAAACTCTGCACGATCGATGAGTGCCACCATCACAGCCTTGGTTGGGTTCAGCTCATCGATTCATTTGGCATTTAATGGGCGTTCAAGGTCTAAACACGTGAAAAAAAATACCATTTACAGTACACATAAAAAACATGGGAGGATCTCAACCAATCGAAAGTCCCTCGTCCGCCGACAAGTGGCGGTACTCGCTGTACACAGCAATCGTGTTCATCGTCATCTCTCTGCCACTGACATACCATGCCACCTCATTGGTGTACAAGGGAATCAGGAACGCATCGGGTGGACCAAGCTACATTGGCGTGTTCCTGCACTCGATCGTGTTCCTGATAATTGTGCGTGCAATGATGGGTGTAAAGAGGCTCTGATACCCAACAAATGATATATCAATTCACGGCCGTCACGCCATGAATCGCTCTCCCGAAGACTCGGGAAATGAGTCATCATCGTCATCCGCTTGGAGGAACGAGATCAACGTAGCGTGCGACGTCATCAGAGGCTCGCAGACGCATATCCTGCAAAAGGCGAACGAGATGCTGGATCTGCTCCGACCACTGAATCACTATTCAGGAGGAGGAGACAACGACTCCGATACCGGGGAAAACGATAGTAATAGTGTAATAGACCGGTGCTGCGAAGCAGCGCACGGGGCTGTCTTTGACAAGAAAGCGTCGGCGTCCGAAAAACGCATGGTGCAAAAACTGCTCGAGTTCCTCTACTACGCAAGGCACACCACGGAAAGTCTCAGGGCCAGTATTACCAGTCTTCGAAACGTCGATAGGGTACAACAACGTGAGAGCGACAATGACGAATTGGTAGACGACGAACAAACAAAAAGGTTGAACGAGGACATCATGTCCAGCGTCGCTCGCTTCTCACCACAGAGCATCGAAAACGCCAACAAGGTCCAGCAACTGCTCATGTACATCCTGAATAGCCTACACCAAATGGGATACCGACGCTACAACGGGGGGGAGTGCTACGCCGTTAGGTACACCGATGACAACTTGTGCACGTACGCGTGGCGCCGGGTGTGCACCATCAAGGAGTTCGTCTACCAGAATACGCAGAAGGAACTCAATTTCGACATGTGGCTCAACCTGACGAGCGTGAGGACCAACATCAACGCCGTTGTGGATCACCTCACATGTTGCAGGGACGTGCAGTTCCCCGACCTAGTGCGCGACCGCCATGTCTTCTCGTTCAAGGGTGGTGTGTACTTCGCCCCCACTGATACTTACGTGCCCTATGAAAAAATGAGCGAGCGGGGAGATGACGTCGTGGCGGCGAAGTACTTCGACCTCGACTTTCCATGCGCCGAGGAAGAAACCGAAGAGGATTGGCAGCCACAGACACCCTACCTACAGAGCATTCTCGATTTCCAGAAGATGAGTCCCGATGTCAGCTGGTGGATGTACGTCTTCATTGGACGGCTTATCTACGAGGTGGGTGAACTTGATGAGTGGCAGGTCCTCCCATACCTGAAGGGAGCCGCGAGCACCGGCAAGAGCACCATTCTCACACGCGTGTGCAGGGAGATCTACGAAGCACATGACGTTGGTGTGTTATCGAACAACATCGAGAAGAAGTTCGGGTTGTCCGCGCTTGACGAAAAACTCATCTTCATCGGACCGGAGATCAAATCGGACATCGCTCTAGAACAGGCCGAATTCCAGAGCGTGGTGTCTGGAGAGACAGTACAGGTCGCCGTGAAGTACTCGACCGCGCACCATCCAGTGGAAGGTGCCCGGTATTCTAGCTGGCAATGAGGTTCCAGGTTGGGTGGACAACTCCGGTAGCATCAATCGGCGCATCGTGCTCTTCGAATTCGACCACTGTGTGACCAGAGGAGACATGCTCCTGGGGCAGAAGCTCTCTCGGGAGATGGGGTGCATCCTGAGACGCACCAACAGGTCGTACCTCAAGGCTGTCCGATTGTACGCGCGTGATAACGTTTGGCTGCACTTGCCTTCAGAATTCCACCGCGCCAAGGATGAGCTCAGTGAGAGCGTCAACTCGATGATATCCTTCCTCCGTAGCGGCAGACTCACCTTTGACCCCGAGCTGTACATGCCGTACGTGGACTTCATGGAGACGTACAAGGAATACTGCCGACAGACGGGACACCGCGCCATCGCCAAAGGAGACTTCAAGAACCACCTGAAATCGATGTCGTGCGTGATTATTAACAAGACCACGCTCAGGTACCCCAGAGGCGCAACCGGGACGTTCGTCGCCAACGCCAAGTTTGTGATGGGAGTGGACCTCTCGGTCTACTGCGAAAAACAACAACAACAACGACGTCCAGGATACACCATCGCCACTTGAGTGAACTACAAAAAAAGTTCGGTGTACGATATATGTATGAATTTCTAACACTACAAAAACATAATGGCACCATCCTTAACATCCCATCAAGACATCGCCCTTTTGGGGTTGAAGATGTCGCAGCCAGCAGTAGTAGCCCTAGTAGGCTACATAGCACTGATCATCATTGTGTTGCTACCCTTTGATATGTACACCTACAATGTAAATGAGAAGAAGTACATCAGAGTCCCCTACAACTTTGCATACAGACTGCTCATCGCCCTTCTCCTAATGCTTCCATTCTTCCTAGGCGTCTATTCGATCAACTGCATGATACACGGTCACTGCCACGCATGGTCGTGGATCGTGGCGATCCTGACCATCGTGTGGGCATTCACCATCGCGATAGTGACCATCTCCATGGGATCCTTCACGATCGACCAACTTGTTTGAACATCACTCATTCTCGCGTTCGGTCAGAAGCATAAAAAAAAAACACAATATCCAGATACTTGTTGTGTAGACAAAACAAAACAAACATGGATGTTTTTTCAGGAATTGACCTGCTTTCCAACTCTAAACTCGATCAAACCAGTATGCACCCCCCGCCATTGCAAATCAGTCTGGTGCACAACTCGAACACAACCGATACCGCGTACAACGCACCCAGACCACCACAACAGTATCAGCCAACTATCGTATCCCGTACATCGTCCGTGTGCTCCATGTCCGTTCGAGATATCGGAGGAGATGCAGACAGTGTAGACGAGCTTATCGACATGACACACACGAACACTAATAATAAGCCAGTCCCGATAAACACTGGTGGCTTTATGAACCACAATATTCCTAGCATCATCGGGGGGGTCTCGCTGATAAAATCAGCAGCAGTGACGACGATTGTAGCATTATGTCGGAATCTGATGCGTCCTCATCTCGATCAAAAGCTTCGCGTAGTAGGAGCCACGACCGAACACAGATGGTAGTGGGCGGGGTCGTGCCAACTCTAATGATAGCGGAGGAGGAGGCTACAACAAACCTACGAGAGAGGATGAGACAAAAAAGAAGCAGCTCATTTACCGATTGGACCGTATGGAACAGAAAGGTGCACACCTTCCCCGGCGCTACACCATGAACGACCCGCTAGAGAATATCGAGGCAGAGTACGAGCGTCTGAAGCAGAACCGCGACATAGACGTGAGCGTTCGTTTCCAGAGGCGCATGCTCGTGGCCTGTGTCACCGGATTAGAATTTATGAACACCAAGTTCGACCCTTTCGACGTTAAGCTGAACGGATGGTCTGATTCAATCAACGAGAACCTGGACGACTACGACGACGTGTTCGAGGAGCTCTTTTTGAAGTACCGTGGCAAGGCCAAGATGGCCCCGGAGATTAACCTGATGATGATGGTAGGAGGCAGCGGGCTCATGTTCCACTTGACAAACTCGATGTTCCGCTCTAGCAACATGCCCGATCTTGGGGATGTCATGAAGCGCAACCCTGACCTCATGCGACAGTTCACAAAGGCGACGCTCGACACCATGAACAACCCTAATGATAGTCAAGGGAGTCACCGACCTCCTCCTCCCCCACCACGTACGGGAGGTGGGGGTATCATGGGAGCGATCGGATCCATGTTCGGACTAGGAGGGGGAGGAGGAGGAGACATCCGAATTAACCCACATCATCCTCCCGCACCTCCCCAGAACTTCATGCGCGGACCCAAGAACGTGGACGAAATCCTGCGCGAGCTACAGAGCGATGTCTTCGAAAGCAAGAGTGATGTTGCTGTAAAAAGCGATAATGTAAGAAGTAATGATCGAGATCGACTCATCATTCCGCCTACAACAACCACATTCTCATTGTCTCCTGTGCATAGCATGGACATTGGCTCAATAGACGATCTTGTCAAAGAAACAATTAAGGCTCCCGCATCCAATGCAAAGAATGCAACAAAAACCAAGACCAAGGCGACTGGGGGAAAGCGTGCCGCTTCAGGCACACGCACCGCATCGAACAAAAAGGCCATCGACATTTAATGGGAATAATTTTCAGGGCAAGGCCAGCGAGACCCGCCCCCACCTCCTGATGACCCCCCATGACAACTGACTGGGTACTTGTGTGTCCACAAGATCCGACAACATATCTTTCCAAAGCATGATGCATAATATCCCAAGCTTGTATGTGTTTATCTTCTACACTTCTCTCGACACTGCGTTCTGTAAAGAACCTGTCAGCTTGTAATCAATTGTGCGTCCTACCACAACTTCCAGTTTGCAATATTTCTTTGGACTCGCAAGAATTCCGGGGCGGATTGGGTACATTGTAAAGAAATTGTGGATGTTAATGGCTGCATTTAGGTCACGGTTTACAAACAACTTGCTGTTCTCTATGGTGGAACTGCACCATAGCAAGCCTCGAACCGTGCGCCCTTTTTTTCGGATTGCACACTCTGGAGGACGGTGGTGCTGTCCTTGTGCCAGATCTTTGTGGTACGGAATTCGTCAATGACAATTGTTTTCCTCTCACCGACATCCTAGTGAACCACGGACCCTGTATCTGGTTTCAGGGGATATCATTCAAATTAAACAAACAACCTCTAAAACATATGTCTGCACATGCGGACTCTTCAAATTGCCTTTCAAATAGAGAGAATCATTTCACACACAAACAACCTCTAAAACATATGTCTGCATATGCAGACTCTTCAAATTGCCTTTCAAATAGAGAGAATCATTTCACACACAAACAACCTCTAAAACATATGTCTGCATATGCAGACTCTTCAAATTGCCTTTCAAATAGAGAGAATCATTTCACACAAAACAACCTCTAAAACATATGTCTGCATATGCAGACTCTTCAAATTGCCTTTCAAATAGAGAGAATCATTTCACACACAAACAACCTCTAAAACATATGTCTTCATATGCAGACTCTTCAAATTGCCTTTCAAATAGAGAGAATCATTTCACATACAAACAACCTCTAAAACACATGTCTGCATATGCAGACTCTTCAAATTGCCTTTCAAATAGAGAGAATCATTTCACACACAAACAACCTCTAAAACACATGTCTGCATATGCAGACTCTTCAAATTGCCTTTCAAATAGAGAGAATCATTTCACACACAAACAACCTCCAAAACATATGTCTGCATATGCAGACTCTTCAAATTGCCTTTCAAATAGAGAGAATCATTTCACATACAAACAACCTATAAAACACATGTCTGCATATGCAGACTCTTCAAATTGCCTTTCAAATAGAGAGAATCATTTCACACACAAACAACCTCTAAAACATATGTCTGCATATGCAGACTCTTCAAATTGCCTTTCAAATAGAGAGAATCATTTCACACACAAACAACCTCTAAAACACATGTCTGCATATGCAGACTCTTCAAATTGCCTTTCAAATAGAGAGAATCATTTCACACACAAACAACCTCTAAAACACATGTCTGCATATGCAGACTCTTCAAATTGCCTTTCAAATAGAGAGAATCATTTCACACACAAACAACCTCCAAAACACATGTCTGCATATGCAGACTCTTCAAATTGCCTTTCAAATAAAGAGAATTATTTCACATACAAACAACCTCTAAAACATATGTCTGCATATGCAGACTCTTCAAATTGCCTTTCAAATAGAGAGAATCATTTCACACACAAACAACCTCTAAAACATATGTCTGCATATGCAGACTCTTCAAATTGCCTTTCAAATAGAGAGAATCATTTCACACACAAACAACCTCTAAAACACATGTCTGCATATGCAGACTCTTCAAATTGCCTTTCAAATAGAGAGAATCATTTCACACACAAACAACCTCCAAAACACATGTCTGCATATGCAGACTCTTCAAATTGCCTTTCAAATAAAGAGAATTATTTCACATACAAACAACCTCTAAAACATATGTCTGCATATGCAGACTCTTCAAATTGCCTTTCAAATAGAGAGAATCATTTCATACACAAACAACCTCTAAAACACATGTCTGCATATGCAGACTTTTCAAATTGCGGCACAACAACCATTTATAAATTGTGTACATAAAAATAGATATGCCATCTTTTCACGTCTTGTCCGATCTTCACCTCGAGCACTTTCCCGGGTTTCGCCTCGACCCTGCGAAAATCGAGGCGCCGCTCCTAGTTCTGGCCGGAGATGTGGGCAGTCCGTCTGACAGCGAGTACGTCGCATTCCTAGAGCACTGCTCTCAGCTATTCGATGAGGTGTTCGTCGTGATGGGCAACCACGAGGCGTACGGAATGGGCACTCTCGAAGACGGTATTGCCGCAGTGACACTGCTGATCGACCGCGACCTTCCCGCCAACGTCCACTTTCTTAATCGTTCAGCGCACGATTTGCAAATCCAAAATACCAATAATACCAAAGTAAGGATTTTGGGAACCACGCTGTGGTCTCACGTCCCCGATAAGGACGCAATACACGTGCAGTGCTTCTTGACCGACTACCGCATGATTTCCGGCTTCACAGTGCCGAAGAACAACGCCGTCCACATCGAGGACGTTCGCTGGCTCGAGGGCGAAATCTCTCGCGCGGAAACGGATGGCGTCGATATTGTCGTCGTCACTCACCACGCGCCGAGCTTTCAAGGAACCAGTCACCCCAAGACGAGAGGGAGCTTGCTGAACAGCGCCTTCGCAACGGACCTGCACCATCTCCTCAAGAGGACCCCGGTGAAACTGTGGGTGCACGGACACACGCACTACTCAAACGACCAGAAAATAGGTCAATGCAACCTTGTCTCCAACCAACGAGGCTATTTGAGCAATCCGGAAGAAGGACACAGATTCGATCCTTACAAGGTGTTTGAAACATACAGCTAGGGAAGTGCTTAAGTGCGGCTTGGCCAAGGAGTTCAAAGATGAGCACGGCATTGACGAGACCGTATTCCACCGATACCTCCTCTACGATATCCACTCTTGGGGAGTAAAGGAAGACCTCATAGCGATACATTCTCTCCTACCGGAGCGAACAAAGATGTTGCTGAAGATTCAGCACTCGATCATCGGACAGGACGAGATCAACCGACAGTGGCTTAAGAGCGTTTCCAACAGCGCCAAGATGATCCGGTACAACGTCTTTATCAATCGATACCTCGAGGCCACAGAGGACGAGGGCTACGCCAAGCTGGTCAACATCGCTCCCATCCCAACAGTCAAGCACTCCTTCATCACGATAGACACCGACGGCCTACTGGGCGTCCTCAAGGACTGGGTCTCGTCGAGAGTCTCGAAAAGACGCTGACGAACAAGGAGCACTGGGAGTCGGTCTTCGATGTGGAAAACATCCGTTTCTACTGGGAAAGGTGTGTTTACATGCACCATAGACACTGGACGGCGTAATGCTTGTACCCACTTTCTTAGGGCCGAGAAGAAAAAGATTTCAATCAAGGACGACGGAACGGCGATTAAGAAGCAGACCAAGACTCTCCGCGAGTTTTCCGAGTCCGACCCCAATGTGGTGGTCGTTGCAAACGACCCTGGCCGCTGCAAACAATTGCCTTTTTGACTTGGAAGAAAAATAAGGTCGAAGAAAAAGATAATGGGTAGGAAGAGGAAGAGGCACTGCGAGTTCGGAGCAAGAGACTCACGCGGTGAGCGGTACTACGTTGAGAGCGGGGTCTTCAAATCTAGAGGTCCGACCAAAAGTGGTTGTCTAACATCCAGGACTGCCTTGACGACCTGAAGGACAACAGTCCCAAGCGCACATCTCTAGAGTCGTTTGACGCTTACGTGACTGTAATGGTCAACCATTGGGATTTCTCGATGGGGGGAGATGTCCAAGTCGCGGTGGGGCGCGCAGCGCCTGCGGCTCTACGGTGGCAAGAAACGTGTCTTAGCACGCTTCTTCAACGAGGTCCAGGCGGATGTCGGTGAGAGGAAAAACAATTGTCATCGCATACGGTTCTTCTAAGTTTGCCCTGGTGGCAAGGCGTGAACTTTCTGTCCCTACAACGAGCGCGTTCAATGCGTTTAGAGACCGTTTCAAGGGCGAGTTGCCCGTCATTGACGAATTCCGTACCACAAAGATCTGGCACAAGGACAGCACCACCGTCCTCCAGAGTGTGCAATCCGAAAAAAAAGGGCGCACGGTTCGAGGCTTGCTATGGTGCAGTTCCACCATGGAGAACAGCAAGTTGTTTGTAAACCGTGACCTCAATGCAGCCATTAACATCCACAATTGCTTTACAATGTACCCAACCCGCCCCGGAATTCTTGCGAGGCCAAAGAAATATTGCAAACTGGAAGTTGTGGTAGGACGCACAATTGATTACAAGCTGACAGGTTCTTTACAGAACGCAGTGTCAGAGCGAAGTGTAGAAGATAAACACATACAAGAGGGATTTTGGGGGGGACTCGCGCATATTATGTAACATAATTCCCTTGTCCGAGTGTATCTAAAAAGACAACACCGTAAGTAACCCTACTGTATATATCCGGAGACACAAATTTTGGGAGCCCCCCCGATTGTTCTCAAATAAAGTGGGACACACCAAAGTCAGCGACCATTATTAACGCCAAATTTATAAATTAGGTTACATCGTAAGGTGTGCCGTACACGAAGCAGTTTCATTTTAGTATTCCGTTGACTGTAGATAATTTGATCCTCCACGAATCCTCATGACTCTGCATTGCGCGAATCCTACACATGCGCAAACAGTACAGTCTCTGCACCTTCAAGGGTGGATTGGAGGGCTGCGAGGGACTCTGCGTCTCGAGTGCGTCGTTGGATCTTTTCGAACTCCTTCTCCAGATAATCGAGGGCACGGAAAGGAATTTGAGGCTGTCGAGCACGCCACGCTTTCTTTGCGCGGCAACGATACACTCCGACTTCAGACAAAATACAGTTTCGCGCAGGCTTTCAGGCATGTCCAGGGACCTCGTCAGGGTCTGTATCTCGGCCCACCGCTTGATGGGCGTCCGATTGGCAGACTCACACATCTTATTAGGATCGATGTAGTCGTCTTTATCGTCTTCATCATCATCTTCATCTTCATCTTCATCCCTGGAGTCTATCTCTAAGAGGGCGTCTCTCCACTTGTTGTCCAGAATAAGCTTGTTACTCCGGTGTGTGTCGAATAAAAACCGCATCTCGTGCATCGAATTGGCGATGTCCAACGGGTTTCCACGCCAGGTCAATGAAGGAGCAGCACAAACGCGAATCCGTACGAAGATTGCACCCACGCTCTTTCAAGGCGCGCTCGAGAGTGAGCATGCGTTTGCTCGCCCCAATGATGGTCGCGGTAGCCCTCGCGACCCCCCCACCTCTCCCGGAATTCACGTAAGCGTCACGGGCCATGCTCGCCGCAAAATAAAATTCTGAAAACACGCGCGAGTCCACAATGGACAACTCTGCCAATGTACTCGACAACAATTACCTCGCGATTCTCTCTTCGATCATTCGAAGTTAAGTGGGATGTCTCCTGATTCTTCGAGCGCAACACGAGCCACGTCGCGGAACACTGTAAAGAAGCTTGGGTGTCGTTGATTTGTACACGAGTTCGCAACGCAGCGTCGAGAGGTCCCTCTCGGTTACGCGATACTCAGACTTGGCCTTCGACACACAGATGGCGAGCGTAGCGCATAGCCCTCATTTCGGAACGGAATTTGGCAGACAAGATGCACAGCCGAGGGGGTCGAGAGACATCTTCAGCTCTTTCAACCTCCTCCACAATGCGGCTTGACACCGGAAAACCCTCAGGCCACGATCGCGACACGCCTTCTTGAGCACGTTACCTTGCTTGTCTCTGTAGACCCTCATCCTGGTAATACGCATCCTCTCGAACCGCTTGCATCGTTCACGAGGAGTCCATCGGGGCTCCAACTTCTCTTGCAAAGCAAGACTAAGCCCGGCGAACGCTAAGTTGCCCACCAACATGAGGCTCGCGGCGTCCTTTGAGACATCGCATAAGCGACGGTACTTAGCATCGCTTTTTGAGATATGAGACGCGATGATGTAGAGGGGGCCTTCAGGGAGAAGTTCCATGTTTTGTTAACATGGAATCAAAACGTGTTCTATGTGTATAACGTGTTCAACTACACTTTATACTTAAGACTTGGACATGTTGTGTGACATTTTTATAAAAATTGTATACCACAAAATGCCATTCACGTTCACAGCGACGTTTCCCTTGGTCGTCAAAGACGAGTTCAAGAAGGTTGCAATAGTTGCCTCGTTTGCGCGTTTTCATACACCTGTCCCTGCGTCGGCAAGCCCCGTCAATGACACGTGGCCTCGAGGGGTCAATGTGTAATAAAGGCAAGCAATGCTTGAAAATCATAATTTGTCAAAATTATTTGAAAACACTGTTGTATGAGTGCACGATGAGCGAAGCACAGAGGAATGTTTTCATTAAGGTTTACTTCGACCTCCAGAAGTTCATTTTCAGCAACAAGATCATCGTCGCTGCCGCCGGATTCTCTATCGCCGTGGCTACTAACGACGCAGTAAAGAAACTGCTCAACTCCATTATCATCCCATTGTTCGATTTCATAAACAATATTTCCCTCGTGAGAAAAGCCCTCGGTGTGAAGATCATCTCGATCATAGTCGGTATCCTGGGGACGTTGATCATGTGGATGCTCACTATACTGCTTTGCTTTGTCCTGCTTGAATACTTTTTTGACAAGTCTATATTCGGTATGGTCACGACGATATCCGAAGACCACAAGACAGAATTTGTCAAAGCCAAGGTGGAGGCCAAGAGAACCGATAGCATTTCAAAGAAAGTAGAAAACATCAAAAATGAGGAAAATAAGGTGACGAAATCCTTGAAATGTCAAAGAAAGATGACAAACCGGTCGAAGATATTATACGACAAGAAATGGCACGATGACCTCAGCAAGAAGACACAACAAAAACAAAACAAGAAGAACAACGTAAACAGTATTGGATGATGGGTCGTACATGCTTGTTTAAAACCATCTATATAATGGGCGTTCCTGCCTACCGGCAGTTTTTTGAAATTTCTACTCATAATTTTGAGCCTCCGGGACGACTCGCTAGCCTGAGATATCAGCACAGAGGAATCACAAATCCGCTCAAGACCATGTTTCGCAACCAGTCAAAAATCCTACGGGAGGCTGAAAAGGCCATTCTGTCCTGGTGGCGGCAACGATACAGCACTCCGCCTTCATACAAAATACAGTTGAACGCAAGACTCGTACATGTAAAATTCAAAAATTCAAAAATTTTCATTGCAGAAGATAGAGTGTAAAGCCTGATTTTTCGCAATCTGGATTGTATCTCTTTGTTCATTCTCCCTGTGTTGTATCGTCGTGTGCTTTTTTTTTTTTTTGTATCTTGGATGAAAAAATATGTTTTGTAGCACGCTTATTAGTCGTCTTATTCACTCCGCCTCACTCGATTGCATCGACTGTCATCATCGCTATGGTCATGTACTTTGCGCACCGCTTGTTACAGCTTCAGTTACTACCGTACTGTCGGAGCGACTTGATTCGGATCATTTTCTTCAATCAATCGCCTATTTGCATGCACGTGACGAGCATCCTCTCGATCGTGGAGACGGCTGGCAACCATGTCGTGAAGCATGTCATGGACAGCGTTCTCCATTGCGCGTTTGCCATATCCACTGTGATAACGCTGGGGGCAACCCTCTTCCTTCTTGGCGCGCAACAACATTCGTACGGTGGTGTTCCACACCAGAACACGCCGCTGTAGCATTGGAATGCGTAACAATAGCAGACATGTGTGGAAGGCGTTGTTCCCATCTCGCTATGGTCACGTCGACCAGATGTGACTTCTTAATCAGAACAATTGGGGCGATGCGCGTATGTCGTGACATGATGCGAGTCGCGGTTGCTGGGAGAATCCGTCCCTCTCTAGATGATCGCCCATTGTGGCGCACAAGTGTAAACACGTTGTTTGTACAGCGTTGGATCCTTTTACAACGCTTGTAGCAAGTGATCGTCATAGCTCATGAGTACTCCTTGCTCGTGCTACATATATCCATGGGGTCCTGCAAGAGGCATCTGCGGACGTATGGTCGCATCTCGACATCGGCTTATGGCGAGGATCCTGTCGCCCTCTGTCCATGTTCATTATTGTTCTTGTCTCCACAAAGAGGCGCACTCCTCTCGTTGATCAAGTCTGTCACGTGAACGGTGAGGTCGGAGATGGTTCCTGAGTGACAGCAGTCGGCCACGAAACACGATACTCGTACGTGGATTGAAGTAGTAAAGGACTTTGAGATGTAGTCGTCTGGAATCAGGCGGAAATCGCTTGGACGAGACACTCGTCGAATCCGTCGAAAGCTCGTTGTCTGAAACCCGGATGTTTGTGCCGTGACCGTAGTAATGGATCCAGACGGTGTCAAGATCCTCGTCGTATGAGTCTGTTGCAAGGTCGACTAGCGCTTCCAGTATGGCAGATGCGGTAGTCGCGGCTGCTCCGATCCGGACGTCGCACTTGAACTTGTGTTGACGCATGAGGAACTCCGCCATGTTGTGCGCATCGTTCTCGCATCCTTTCAGGATGCGGTCGTTCCTTCGTAGTTCAATCAAACAGTAAAGCTCTTCGATTCATTGTGTTGTGTTGTGTGTCCGTGTTGCGTACATTAACATGAGAACAAAATGAAAATACATGTGTCTTCACTCAAATCATCTTGTTGACAACACATGTGTATGTTGTTGAGAATACAGTGTAAAGAGAAACGAGGGAAAAAAACCCATTGGTTCGCAAATTTGTCTAACAAATCTGGAAATATAATGAAGAAGCCGGAACAACAATCCGTTATATCTTCGTCTGAGATCGAGACTATCGTGAGCATGCACGTTCCTCCTGGTGTTGTGCGCAAGAACGACAAGATATGTCTGTGTTCGTTGCCGCATTCACACCCCGTTGGGAGTGAACCGCCACACTTGCTATGAGCGTCTAGAGTTTCTCGGAGATTCGGTGCTTAGTGCAGTTATCACGTCTTACTTGTACAATTCGCTACCCATCGGAGGACGAGGGTTTCCTGACGAGCGTCCGCTCCAAGTTGCCGTTAGCGGCGCGATGCTTTCGCGACTCGCGGCGAAATCACACTCCATTCGGTGAATTCGTTCGTAGGATCGTGGGCCAGGTTCAAACCGCCCTCTGAACACATTATTGCTGACAAAGAGACGACTACTGACAAGAAGGTCCTGGAGGACGTGTTCGAGGCATTTCTTGGCGCGATGTTTTTGGATATGGGGTTCGACGTCGGAGTGCGTGGCTTGTAGGCTTCATTGAGAAGTACGTGGATTTCGCAGAGGTTATCATCAAACAAACGCAGCGCGAAGCACGACCTTAACACCTTTTACCGCCAGAAGTATGGTTACATTCCGACATTCCAGACAGTTTTCTGAGAATAGCAACGCAACAACGCGCGTCACTACTACGACCATCCGGGACATCTACGGTGTCATCCTCGTACGGGTCTGGTAACAACAAAGTGGAAGCAGAGGCAGACGCTGCTGCAGCTGTGCTCTCAGCGTCGTGACCAATGGAGGGGTCAATAATGTTACATTTTGTTCTCAAATAATTTTGGACACTCTATCTGGATAATTTGAATGATATCCCCTGAAACCAGATACATGTCCGTGGTTCACTACAAATATTTTTTGAGGAGAGTCTGAGGAACGCCCATTGTTTGTAATACAGTTGTTCTCAAATAATGTTGTTACACCTCTGCGAAAGACGGCGGGACACTGTCTCACTCCAAGGCCCCCCAAAATGCAGGACACGAACGCGAGAAGCATCATCATCGTGACACACGCCTTTCACAGACATCTCTGAGATCAAAAACGTAGTTAAGCGTTTTAGTTGGACACCAGAGTGTACTGCCAGAAATACACATGCTTGGTACAGTCAGAGACAGAATTTGTGGGACACCCTGACCGGTGACCCTTGAACCCAATTGATTGGGTAGGTCAGCTAAAGGTTTTGTATCAAGGTCCCAATCCTTCGTGTCCTTCATCCCGTATTTCAGCATTTAAGCTGGCCCAGAGGATAACAATTGTAAGCTGCTAACTGACCCAGGTGGGGTATCATAGGGGTCATTGCGCAGCTGAGTAATAGCAGCATTCAATTGCGCTTCGGTCACAACACCGGACATTCTGCAATTGGTTGTATTAAACACAAAAATGAAATATCTTTAAACGCCCAACGTTGCCCAAAAGCAACGATCTGCATTCTGGATGAGTATAAGGTGTGTCCCACTTTATTTGAGAACAACTGTATTTCTTGATGGTTCATTACCGAGAGGTCTGTGCGTGAAACTCACAAGTAGAGTGTGTGTGTGTGCGGCGTTGTTCACACTCGTTTTTAGAGACACGCAGCATCATTGGTGGCTCCAAATGTGAGGATAGAAGCACATTCCACGTTTGTATGCATCCCGGGCATTCTTTCACATTTTATGCCCCCAATTTTGCCGTCCTTCAGCAGCGCGGAGACGAATTTTTATGTCGACGTTCTGATTACATCCTCTACACACCGAGGGATTTGTCGGATTGGACACAAGGCGTTAGCATTTAGGCATGTACTCGTCTTGTTAATATTAGTGGGTGCTGTACGCAGGTTTTAGTTGCATTTGGACATGCCATCTTTTACATCTTCATTCATTCATTGTGAATTTCCTTATACGGCACGTCCCTACAAAATGGTTGACAGTCAGACCCCCCCCGTCAATAATATTACAGTATATTGAATCAATTACAATTCTCTATGTACAACTTGGACAGCAGTCACGGTTCGATTGTTGTACACATATACCCACAATTCCGCTGCAGACTATGTCTGCGCAACCAGTCAAAATCCGCCGGGAGCGAACACTGACGAGGAACATTTCATGCCTCTGCCCTGCCCTGAAATGTCCCCACGATCAAATGAACACATATTCTCAATGTTTTTTTAGATCGGGACTTTACGAGCACATATCAATCTGGCAGCACAACACAAATCAGTTCGTGTACATCTACTGCACACATAATTCTTCATCTTCGTGTGCACCAGCATCTCTTCATCTTCGGTTGCACACATTCCCGATGGGGAGTGGTCAGTGTGGCTCAGGGATCCTGTAGGCATGATACGTTGGCTGCAAGGGCCGGGGAACTCTTCGTACAAAGGCTTCTTGTTGTCTACAACAGGGAAGTTTTTACCAGGATCCCCCGCCATGGAGTTTGCTTTTTTGAGAATCCACGCTTGCCTCATCGTCATCTTGCGGCTTGATGGAGATGAAGTCCCACTGATGGAGACTTTCGGTGACCTTGCGTGGCGAGTAGGCCTCTATGGACAGGTTTTGCAGAAACGCTGATGGGGATGTGGCGCATAAGGGAAAAGTGGGGAATCTACTTTCATCTTCTTCATCATCTTCTTCTTCTGGTGCGGAGGCAGGTACCTGTGAGTGTCTCTTTACTTATGATGTGCGTCCTACACATGCCGCTTCACCTTGCGGTAATACCCCCTTCCCCTCTCTGGGGCAGAGTTGAATCCTGAACCCTGACCCAAACTGCCCGGGGTTTGCTTGATCCTGCGCAGATGCGGGTCGACGCAGCTCTGCCCCTCACGATCCGAGAAAAAAAACATGTCAAGCTAACTTACATTCAAAAATTACTGGACATTTTTTATTGCAAAGGGGCGGCCGAGCGCTCCTATTCATAAACACGTTCGATGCTTGCAACAAGGGATTATTTGCCATACGCGACGGTACATGACAGTCGCTACGTATTATGTATTTGCACCCCGAAATAACTTCTAGTGCCCCGGCAGTGACATGTCTGTTAAAATACAAGTCGCGAAACACGCCGCTTCTGCGATGGATGGTGATCTTTTCGTTCCATTCCCCAATTCGGAAGTATGACTGTCTCACCCCCTTGCATATTATCGTTCAGTACAAACCAAGATGGCTGCAAAGCCCAGTCTCACATTCATCACGTGCATAACACCGTGTCGGTGTGGAGGAAAATTCATCTCCCGGCTCATACTTGAGAACGGAAAAAACGGGTTAAACATGTGTTGGAAATATAACCACCACTACGTATGTTATTTGCAGGTCAGAAAAGGAAATGCGATGAGTATTCTTTCTCGTCATGAACCCTTGCGGGAATGAATGTTGCTAATTTTATCCCATACTCGTGCTTGATAGTTCTTCGCTTGTTATATAAACACGTTTCCTTTGCCTGCAACATATTCGTCCTGCCAATGTTTGGCTTTGAACCCTTTTTGTTCTGCAAGTTTTATCCATCAGAGCATTCGTTTGGTGTTTAAGACATCTAATGACCACAAATGCGGTCAACATTTGAAAGCGATTTCGTTTTTCTCTGGATGTAATGCGATCAGACATGTTGTTTACGTGTTAGGAAGCTTTTAAAATGTTTTACGCCAACCCGGACTGAGGGGCTACATTCGACGGAATTACACCGGAAAAAGTACCCACTGTCTTTACTTGTTGCGCAAGAAATCGAATTTTTAGGGACCATCCACTGCGTACACTTTATTTGGATGTTTCATTTAATTGTTCGCCGACGTGTAATAATGGCATTCTAAGGCCCGCCATGCAAATGTAATCATCGTCTCGAACTTACCTTGTGGTATGTCATTCGCCCACATCCATTGTATGTGCCACGATAGCTCAGAGACGTAATCGCGTTAGGGCGATATCGCGTTGCAGTACACGGCAATAGTGCCACAGGGACGTAGAGGTCATTTGTTGTTATTCGGTTGTTCGAGAAAGTGGATGTGTTACACAAGCGAGCCGATCTACAGTGATGTGTATACAAGCGATCTATATAGACCGCAAACGTGTTACCGCATGTACCGCATGTACCTCATGGAACCGCTATGTACATCATGAACCGCATTGAATCGCATGTACCTCATGAACCGGCATGTACAGCAGTGTGGTACGGGGGCTTCGCCACCCTCTTCTTGGTCGATGTCAACCAACACAAGCGATACGCAGCGAGGTTCTACAGTCTGAAGGAACAAGTATATATCAGATGAAATAAATTGTACGACATGGGAGGACGTCGTATGAGTCCAGAACATCTCACGATGCAGCTGCTGTGAGACCCCGCATTTGGTTTCACTCAGTCATCGTTAAGAAGCAAGACTTTATTACTGTGAGATTATGTGCGGTTTCTTAAACAAGTGTGCGAGAGACATACACCTGCAAGAACTGTCAATTCACCTGCGGACAGAGACATTGTGGCATCTGCCTGAAGGCAGTTCGAACAGAAAATCCCTGTTCGTAAAAGGACAGCATCCCCCGGGGACCCCCGGATGTGTATAAGAAATTCATATGGTGTCTAGGATATACGGGTAGCTTAAATTAAACTGGTAAATGTATCCGCTTTATTTGAGAACATCTGTAAAGGTAATCTGATTCCCGCGCATGGTTCCGAAATGACCCAAGATATTCCTTGCATCCTTGTCGTAACAAGGGATGTGTTGGCATCAACGGAATAGTCTTAGAGGAGCTAATCGAAAACGGTCTTAGTCAAAAACGACTCCAACGTGACAAAACCATACAAGTCTTTACAAACGGCGAACATCCACAATGCGTTCTCTCTTCACAAAAGCTACTTCACTCATCATCTCACAATACCCCCCAGTACTCGTGGTTGGACCGCTTCAGAAGATCCAGGGAGATTAACCAACAACAACACAAAGACGTGCTCGTCAAGATCTTGGAACGGGAGAATCGGTCGAACAGCGTCTCTTTTTCCCAATCTCAGAAAAAACACCAACCGCGATGGCGAACACCGTTGCACCAATCACCGTTTGCAGGTTCGAAACACGCGTTTTAGTCATTCTTAATATCGAAATGCGCGGCCCAGCCACGTCCAAAAAAGGCATCCGAGTTCTCTCGATAGATACATGGACCGTTGTGCAGATCACATTCACCAACATACCTCTCTATCAGGAGTGGACGCCGGTCTGAGAGCAGAGCCATGGTTTACGTCCCCAAGATGACCATTGCCCGGCGGCATCAACCATTTACAAACCGAAAACCATCCCCACAACAAGATACCCGCGCGCAGTCTTGCTCGCAAACTCATCGCTTGCCAGAACCTCCAAAAAGAGAGAGGAAAGGTATGGATAGAATCCTGCAATATCAACCATAGGAATGTATGTTCATCCGACACGGAAAGATCCGATGGGAGCATCAGCAAGAATGCGGAGGCATCGAGAGGCGTCGCGTACATAGAACACATGTGCGCCACCGTCACAGACGAAACAGAACGAACGAACGCAAGGTCATCGAAGCAGGCGCAGCTCTCTTCGTCGAATACACAAATACACTTTCGGTGCAAGAAATTTGAGTCGATAACAAACAAAAACACTGTACGGATGCAGATCTTTGCTTTTTGGCAATAGACATGGGCGTTCTGCCTCCCGGCCGATTTTTTTTAAATTTCAATCAGGATTTAGAGGCCTCTGAACGACTCGCTAGCTTTGAGACATAAGCACTAAGGGAATTCACAATCCGAATCCATACCATGTTTCGCAACCGGAGGCAAAATCGGCCGGGAGGCCAGGAACGCCCATTAATGGTGCGCATCTTGGTGGATGTTTCTTTGGAGTCGTTCACATCGCGATCCCAAGTCTTTCCCAAAGTTTTTTTTGGATTCGTGAACGAAAAATCATCAGCAGTGTCCAACAATATTTTAGAAACAAAATGGAATTGGAATTGAATGGACCCTTGCCAGTGAAGAAGTAACGAGGTCACGAGGACAATTGAGAGCGAGCCAAAGTGTCGTAGCCGACCAAACATCGTCTTGACATTGCATCTCGAATTATTCGAGTCTTCCCTTCGCCGACGCTCGAGAACATGTCATCAACTTGAGTCCTTCGCGAACCAACCGCAACACCTCGCAACAGTACGCTCTTGTCCGCGACGGGAACCCCGTCGAATTGCCTGGTATTCGTCACAGGTCCACTGCGGACGCAATCATGATTCACGTTGTTTGAAGGGCTGCTGCATGTTCAATCCACAATTCGCGCATTCTATCTGACATACTTAGCATGGTGCACGCGGGTAGTCTCACGATCCGCCTTGCACCGGTACAATGTCGAATCCCGCTCATCAATGAGCACGCGCCGTCCAGGCGGCTCACGCCAACCTCATACCTCCCTAAAATCGAGCCCCTATGAACGCCTCAGCAACAGTCCATCTCCATGATCCAGTTGCAAAAAAACCACCACCCCCGCTGCAGGAATCATCGTTAGGCATCGATGCATGAAACACCTTGACGTGTCGAGGAGGCGCCTACACTTCCAGCAACCGCATCGAACTTTGCGGAAACTCGATTTAAAATACAAACCCTTTGCGAAGATGACGCAATGAGAGGGTGATGGGCGGCCTGGCGTAGACGCAAACACTCGCATAAACGCCACATACTTCGATGAGCACGCCGTCGCGACGATACCAATTTCTTCGATGCTACACGAAGACGGCTGAATAGTCCTCCTTCAGCTTTATTCGTATAGAGCGCGCGAAATGACATCCACGTCACAAGTCGTACCTCGTATGTCCCCAGAATGACATCTGCCACCGCATCTTTCTTGCAAGGTTGCTCCACCACCCAGAGGGACAACGACATGGTGGTGCATGACCGCGCCGTCCCGATTATCGCAACGTCTTGGGCATGCACTCGCCCACGAAGCGACCGCGAGACAAAGCACGTTCTTTGTCCCGGATTGTGAACCGGAGTGAGCCGTGACTGGCCCAACGGCATCGAACTTCTGAGAGGCCACATGCACACAGGCGCGATACAAAGCAGTGCCCTTGCTTCCGCATGACGTTGCGCCTCGTTTCCACCCACGAATCGCCCCCTTGTCACGTCACCAAAACTTAAGTTAGTTGGTTCCGAAGCACACCGTGTGTGCGTGATCAACGACCTTGCGTCAGCAAGAAAAAGCTAGTCGGGTTCGATATACGAAGAACCCGCCGTCTACAATGTAGTGTGGGAAATTACACCCGTAACCGCACGGACCGTAGGAGGCCACTCTGACAAGACCATCCTCGGCACTGCGATGGAGGCATGCGGAACATGTCCTTTCGGAGAGCCATCAACTTCCACACAATCGCGTCTTTTCCGAAACCTGCATTCCTCTGCAAGGATTCCACCGAGGACGCCAGGAAAAACTAGAACGAGTAGAACAAGCCACATCTCACGGTCCATCATCCATTCAGTACTTGCCTCCTGCTCAGGCGTCAATTGCCGGGCAAAACTCTGAAACACATGAATAAAAACAGAGCATGATTCGGCCTATCCCAAACCAAATATTTACACGTTCGAATACGAAAAAATAAATCATTTCAACCATGCAGCTACACTCGACGGAAACAGGACTGCTATACTGAGTGTCCCAAAATTATTTCGATTAAATCTCACATTACTCTGCAAATTAATACCTACCAAATTCCTTTGCATGAAGGGGTTCTCTGCTACAGTCGGCGGAAACAGTAAAATGAAACATATATCAGATGGAAATAAAATGTTTACGACATCGCCGTTTAGAAAAATGCGTTAAGAATGGTCGCTGACTTGGGTGTGTTTAAAAACTTCTGTGTTTACGAACATCAGTGCGTTCTTACTCTGTGGAGGTGGAAACGCTTTGGTGTAAAATCGAAAAAAGGACGTGAATTTGTAAGCACCTTTTTGAGACGAATAAGGATTTGTTAAATCGTTTTTCATTGTCAACTCCAATGCACCAACCGCAAGAGGCGTTGTTGCTTTTCAAAAGTACTCACAATGTACGATTATCAGTAAAACAGTGTATCGTTCATAAAAACTCATTGTTTTACAAGAAAAAGGAAGCAAACTTCCGTGGACAGTGCAAAGGGACTTAGTTCCACTTGCATGAATTTTGTAGTAGGTACAAGGAGACTCAATGTGGGAAAATTTTAGTATCGTGGAACGTAAAAGCTATGGACAATTTCTTTCCTTTTTCGTTTTAAACGCTTACTTTTTACCCACCTGATCTGCATTTGACCCATTATGTATGAGGCTCTTGGACACGTTGTATATATTACAAACCTTCCTCAGACTCCTCAAAAAATATTTTGAGAACTGTATTACACACTTACTTACCGATGGATAAGAAAACTTCCAACAAGTACAATGTAAAAAATCAACTACACGACCTCGCACCTCAACAACTGCGAACTCTGAAGACATCTGGAACATCCAGGCCCTCCTCTGGAACAAACTAGCCCTCCTCTGGAACAAACTAGGCCCTCCTCTGACGAACAACTAGGCCTCCTCTGGAACAACTAGGCCCTCCTCTGAACAACTAGGGCCTCGTCATCAGCATCTACAACACGATCAACATCTCAGAAACCGGTCATCTGACTCGGTCCGCCGATCGACGGGCTGTGTTTAAGAAATGCACAGAAAACAACTTGGAACGATCGTAAGAGTATGTAGGGTGAGCAATGTCAAATACGATGATGCCAAGCTTTCACAATCCCCAAATTGCAGAGTATCATTAAATGGGCACTAGACAAGTGGAAAACAAAGGGATGTAGATTTCAACTTAAAAGACGTACAAAGGATGAAGACTCTCGAGGAAGAAACTCCTGTGCCGTTTTCTTGCGACCATCCGAACTCTCAGGTCATGTACATGATGGCATGTCAATCTTCATTCCGAGGTCACTGTGCCTATCAAACAACTATTTTGGCTGAAGATATAGTCGGGCACTTGGGAAGCTTTTTTCACCGCGGTAACCGGGGGGGCGGGCTGACTAAGAATTTGACCTACTGTACGTTGGTACCCACTCTGAGGGCAATAAGCTCGTCATGTACGGGTTGAACATGGATACAAGGGGGTGAAGAAAGGGGAAAATCGAACGAGCATCAAGTTCTAGAAGGGTAAAGGCTTCGTCAACCCCGACAAAAAGCATATTTCTCTCTTTTTTCT
>JAJSRW010000216.1:0-53893 GCA_022414725.1 Microglena sp. YARC
AGATTTATTTTTGAGGCTTTTCCCAGATGGATCCTCACCCCTCACTTGACTGCGTGCATTTGGACAAGGCACCTAGATGAAGAAGGTCATCAACACCATGCAGGTTAGTGTTTAAGGAGTAGAGGTGTGGGTAGGTGTAGAGGTAGAGGTAGTTGGGCTTGCCGTCACTGTTCATGCCTATTCTTATTTTTGAGGCTTTTGCCCAAGATGTGATCTCACCCGCCCTCGACATGCGCGTGCATTTGTCAAAGGTCCTAGATGGAAAAGGTCATCACACATCCAGTGCAAGGTCAGGTGTAGGGGGTAGAGGTTGTGGTGTGTAGAGGTAGAGGTAGTTTGGGTGCGTCACTTCAGCCTATTCTTATGTGTTTGAGGCTTTTCGCAAGAATGGATCTCACAGCCCTCAACTGCGTGCATCTTGTCAAGGTCTAGATGAGAAATGTCATCAATGCCATGCAGGTTAGTCTGTATAGGCTGTAGCTTGAACGATGCCACAAGGCATTATCATTCGAAGATCATGTATCCCATTTTTTGGGGGGGCTTTTCCAAGATGGAGCTTGCACCCACCCCATGCGTGTCTTGGGTCAAAGCATATATGAGAAAGTCTATCTATAACCCATGGACAGGTCAGTGTAGTAGGTAGAGGATGCTGGCTGTGTGTAATGGACCAAACGGGCAATATGATTATGGCATCATATGATTTAGCATATGATAATCATATTCGCTTTGTCTACATATATGATAATAGAGATCCCTAGGTATGGCTGGTGTAGACGTAGAGATAGCTGTAGGTGTAGAGACTGCGGTAGGTGTAGAGGTAGAGGTAGAGGTCGTTGGGGTGCGCAATGTCCTATTAGACACTACCATGCCTATTATTTGTGGAAAGGAATAGGGACGGGTGTGTGTGTCAGGGGGCTTTTTCCCAAGATAGAGGTCCACCCACCCCCTCACTGCGTGCAATTTGTCAGGCACTAGATGAGGAGGTCATCATACGCCATGCAGGTCAGTTGTCGAGGTAGTTGTAGTTGTAGAATAGATGGTAGATGCAGAGGTATGGGTAGGTGTAGAGGCAGCGCTTGGGTGTTGAGGTGGAGGTTGGTAGGTGTTGGAGGCAGTGGTGGGTGTTGAGGTGTAGTGTTACTAGTAGAATGTTGTAGAGGTAGAGGTAAAATGCAGTGGTGTTGCTTCACTAGCCAATCACTAATCGTCTCACACCATTAGTAGGTCAAGTGCCTCACCACGCGCATAGATCTGTAGGTAGGGGCACCACCTATTAGATAGATCCCTCGCTGATCGCTTGGTTTGTTGTGTTGGGTAGACGCCCATCGTCTGGGGTGAAAAGTCCTTTGCACAACTTAAAAAATAAAGCATAATTATTCGTTGTCGTGTATGTTTTAATCTTTATATTTCTTGCTTGATTTGAGGCATCCCCACCTCACTTGGCGTGTTCTGTGGAAAGGGCACTATATGAGAAGGTCATGCAAGGCAAGCAAGGTTTCAGTGTGTATAGTGCTGTAGGCGCACTAGACATGCCTACTGTGTAATATGTTCTCATTTGTTCATTCGTATCTTCCATACCTTCTCCCGAAGATTGGAGCTCAACCCGCGCCCCACTGTGTGTATGTTCTTGGCTTGATCTTGAGTATCCCCACGCACACAGGGGCACTGGATGAGAAAGGTATCAACGGGCCAGGCAAGGTCAGTGTAGGAGGTGTGGGTAGGGGATGGCAATATGGTTCATGACATCAATGATATCATACCCGCCTTAAGTCTGGCATCATATGATAGCATAACTATATATATATATATACTATATATCATCAACATATCCGGTCTAAGTATGGGTATGTTGGTAGAGGCAGGTGGTAGGTGTAAGGTAGAGGTAAAGTAGTTGGAGTGCGTGCAGGGCACTACCATGCCAACTAATATAGGGAGGAAAGGGACAGGGACCAAGACAGGGGGCTTGCAACCCCAACCAAACCAAAACCAAACCAAAACAAACCGAATAGATACCAAGATCTACCACCCCTGCCGTCACCTGCACCCCTTACCACTTCCACCTCTGGTGGGAACGATCATCGATAGTATATAGCACACTCGTGACAGACACTCGCATTGACACACCGCTCGCACTAAGGATTTCTCAGAGAGCTTTAATGTCTTGCGCTTCTTTCAGATATAGAGAGAGGAACACATACAGATTTAGCGTGTGTGTCTCAACGCATTGGGTTTGTCTCTAAGCAAGGAAGAGATTTACTCGCATCTTCAAGATCGCCAAGCGTACGCAGACTCACCTGCGGCTCCTTTCAACTGTCCGCCCTAGCCCGGCAGTGCCAATGCCCAGTGTTGACCCAACCAGCCGCAACCGCACTCGCAACCCATCCCAGCTACGCACTGCGCTAAGAGTTCAAACGCATACAACCTCAACTCCAACGCAACCAACCGAAAACCTAAATTAAATCAAATTCACCCCAACCCTCCACCACCTCAGGAGAGACAGGTCGCCTCCAGATGTCTTCGACTCGTTCTTTCTTCAAGAAGGAGCTAACAAATAGACTCCTACAGCCACGTGGCAGCGAGATGCATAGCCGCTCTGGTTATCCCTTGCAACCGTTTAGACACTACTACGAGAATTGGTTTTCGTCGTCAGAGACCGCACCATCCACAACCCACCCCCGTTCCCACCCCAACAACCGCACCGCTACCCGCTCAACGCCTCCCACTACCACCAACTCTGTAGATAGTTATCAATGTCTTGCGCTTTCTTTCTTCAAGAAGAGAGCAAACTGAACCCTACAGCCCCGAGCAAGTGCAAAGCCTCTGGTATCTCTTGCACCAACCACAAGGCGCACGCATCCAACAACCCACCCCCTTCCCACCCCAGACCCAACCGCACCGCACCCCACCTCCACTATCTACACCAACTTGGAGATAGTTATTCAATGTCTTGCGCTTCTTTCTTCAAGAAGACAGAGCACTACTGCCCAACAAGGCCACCGCCAAGAGCGCAGCCTCTGGTTTCTCTTGCACCACACCACCCCCGCAACCACATCCACTCCAACCAAACCAAACCAAACGAGCACCGCACACGCACCCCAACGCCGCCCCCCACCACCGCTCAGGAAGACTGGTTCCTCAATGTCTTGCGCTTCTTTCTTCAGAAGAAGAGCAACTACTGACCCAACACCACCGCCAGCAAGCGAAAGCCTTGGTGTCTCTAGCAAGAGGGTCTTCGCCGAGTACTTCAAGATTGCCAAGCGTGCACAGTCGCTTGACGCGTGACTACCTCCGTGAATACCGGCCGCCTGCTGGGCCAGGCAAGCAGCTTTGGCCAACAAGCGCCAGCCTGGAGGAGGGCTTTGCCCTCAAGGGTCACACAATGGAGTTTTTTGAGAGTGACTGGGGGCGGATGCTCTGGCAAGGTGGGGTTAAGGGGGGGGGGGGGGGGGGGGGGATGTCTTTTTGGGGCTTTGGCTGATGTTCTTCTCGTCTGGTGTTTTCAGTTTGAGTGTGACCGGGGGGCGGCGGCTCTGGCACACGTGGGGGCTAAGGGAAGGAGGGGGGGGGGGGGGGGGGGGGGGGGGGGGGGTCGGCTGTCGTTTTTTTTGTCTTTGTCTTTGTCTTTATCTTCAGTTTGATAGTAACTGGGGGGTGGAGGGGGCTAAGGCACAGGTGGGGCTAAGGGAGGCAAGATGGGGGGGGGGGTGGGTATTTTTTCTTTGTCTTTGTCTGTGTCTTTTCTTTGTCTTTGTCTTTTATCTCTATCTTTCAGTTTTGATGGTGACTGGGGGGCGGGCGCTCTGACCAGGAGGGGCTAAGGGGGATTGGTGTGGTGTGTGTGTGGGGGGGGGGGGGGGGGGGGGGGGGGGGGGGCGGGGGGGGGGGGCCGGGGGGGGGGGCATGGCTTTGGCTTTGGCTTCACTTTGAGAGTGACTAGAAGGCGGAGGCTCTGGCACAGGTGGGGGATATAGGGGAGATTGGTGTAGGGTCGAGGGAGGGGGGGGGGAGGGGGGGGGTGGGGGGGGGGGGGGGGGGGGGGGCTGTGGTGGGTCTTCATTAGCTGTTTTTTGTTGTTTTCTGTCTCTCGGACTATTTGGTTTTTATCTTCAGTTTGAAAGTGACCAGGGGGGGCGAGGCCCTGGCACAGCTGGGGGCTAAGGGCAAGGGGGGGGGGTAGGGGATGGGGCTGATGTTTTGTCTTTGTCTGTGTTTTTGTCTTTGTCTTCAGGTTTGAGAGTGACTGGGGACTGGACGCTGTGGCACAGGTGGGGGCTAAGGGAGGGGGGGGGGGGGGGGGGGGGGGGGAAGGGGGGGGGGGGGGGGGGGGGGGGGGGGGAGGGGGGGGGGGGGGGCGGGGGGGGGGCCTTTGTCTTCAGTTTAAAGATTGACTGGGGAGTGGACGGCTGCTGCACAGGTGGGGCTTGGTGGCACAGGTGGGGCGATGGGGGCTTAAGGGGGGGGGGGGGGGGTGGGGGGGGGGGGGGGGGGGATGTTTTGCCTTAGTCTTCAGTTTGAGATTGACTGGGGAGTGGACGCATGTGGCACAGGTGGGGGCTAAGGGAGGGGAGGGGAGGGGGCTTAGCATTTCTTCTTTTTCTTTTTGGCTGTGTCTTTTTTTGTCTTTGTCTTTGTCTTTGTCTTCAGTTTGGGAGTGACTGGGGAGCAGAGGCTCTAGCACAAGTGCGGGCTAACACTGCAAATTATGCGGGGCTTTGCCCCCCTTGCGCCCTTGTAATATTATTTTGCCTTACAAGGGGTGCACTTTTTTAATGTGATACTAATGGTCCACAGGGCGTGCAGAAAAGGGTGACGGAAAACTCCACTCCACTCCCCCTCCAACCACCACAACCACCACCCTCCACTCACCAACCCCTTGCTCCCCCTCGCTCGTGCCCCTCTTCCCCCTCCCTCCCCCATAAGCCTTGAGCACCCTCTAAGAACGCTGACCTCAGCTCTGCTCAACTCCAAAGCCTGCTGAGCTTGCGACTGAAGGAGTACGCTTCAGAACTTGGTTGCAGCAGGCTTTGTAAGACCACCTGCACACCACAAACACCACTCTTTAACCCCCAACAACCTCCACTTACCCAACCCCTCCCTCCTCCTCCCCGTAAGCCTTGAGACCCTCTACGCTGACGCTCAGCCTGCTCCAACTCAACCTGCCTGAGCTTCGACTAAAGGAAGGAGCACTCGTCAGAATTTGTGCAACAGGTTTCTGTTCTACCACATGCACACCAACAAGCACACCACACCTACCCCCACCACCCACCCCACCCACCCACCATAACCACCAGCACTACCCACACACCACCCACCCACTCCCTTCCCCTAGGCCTTGAAGCACGCCTCTACGCTGACCTTTCTCTACTCAATCTTCAACCTCAAAACACTGCAACCATCCCCTCCATACACCAGCACACACTCCTACCCTCCCCCCGTAGGCCTTGGGCACCCTCTACGCTATCCTCAGCCTGCTCAAGTCCAACCTGCCTGAGTTGCGACTGAAGGAGCACGCATCAGAACTTGTGCAGCAGGCTGTGTTCAACCTCATGCACACCACTAACATCACCCTCCACACACCACACACACCACCTCCACCTACTACAACCACTTCCCCCCGCCCCCCCTCACACACAGGCACACACCCTCATGCCTTGAGCACCCTCTGTACTAGCCTCAGCCTCCCCAACTCCGTCCTAATACATAAAATATAAACCTGCCCCACCTCCCCACTACTGTAGGCCTTGAGCACCCTCTACGCTGACCTCAGCCTGCTCAACTCCAACCTGCCTGAGCTGCGACTGAAGGAGCACGCTTCAGAACTTGTGCAGCAAGCTGTGTTCTACCACCTGCACACCAGCTTCTCAGCGGTACAGATGCGGGTACAGGGGACAACCAACAGGTTACGGATCGCAATGGAGGCGCAGCAGACGGCCATACAGCAGGGTGAGTGCACGGGTGTGTGTGTTTGTGCATATGTGTGCATGTGTGTGTGTTTCATCGGCGGTGTGAAGAGCACATGTGGTAGAACACTGCCACACGCGCAGCAGACAGCCATACAGCAGGGTGAGTGCATGCGTGTGTATGTTTGTGCGTATGAGTGTGAATGTGTGTGTGTTCATGCGTGGTGTAACACATGTGGTAGAACACTGCTCACGGATTTTTTGTTATTTTTTGCGCAGCAGACAGCCATACAGCAGGGGTGAGTGCAGTGGGTGTGTATGGTTTGTGCGTATGTGTGTGAATGTGTGTGTGTTCATGCGTGGTATAACACATGTGGTAGAACACTGCTCACGCGCAGCAGACAGCCATACAGCAGGGTGAGTGCATGGGTGTGTATGTTTGTGCGTATGTGTGCATGTGTGTGGAGGTGTGTGTGTTCATTCGTGATTTTTTTTTTTGCGTGGTAGAAACTGCCACACGCGCAGCAGTGACAGCCATATCAGCAGGGTGAGTGCTTGTGCGTGTGTGCATATGTGTATGTGCGTGTATGTGTGTGTGCATGCGTGAGTTTGTTTGTGTGCGTGTGAATATTTGTTTGTTTGTGTGTGAATACTGCCACACACGTAACAGACGGCCATTCAGCAGCGGGAGTGCACGCCTGTGTGCGCATGTGTATGCATGTATGTGTGTGTGTGTGAGCAAGTGTGCAGGTGGTAGAACACTGCCGCACACGCAATTCAGTTACTGCCATACAGGCGGGGGAATGCATGTGTGTGTGTGAGCATGTGTGTGTGTTCGTGTGTGTGTGAGCAAGTGTGCATGTGGGTGTGTGAGCATGTGGGTGTTTGTGTGTGTGTGTGTGAGCATGTGGGCATGTGGTTGAATACTGCCACACATGCAGCAGACTGCCGTACAGCAGGGTGAGTGCATGTGTGTATGTGTGTGTGCGTGTGTATGTGTGCATGTGTGTGTTCATGCGTGGTAGAACACTGCCACACGCGCTGTGAGTAGACGGCCATACAGCAGGGTGAGTTCATGTTTGTATGTGGTGCTTGTGTGTGTGTGTGCCTGTGTGTATTTTGGCATGTGTATGTGGAAATGTTGCATGTGTATGCCTATGATGTGTATCTGATATTGGTGTATGCCTATACATCATTGTCTACCCTCGGACTATAACACACACACACACACACACACACATATTGGCATATATACACCTCCCGTCCCACCCCCACCCACCCACACACCCTACAGGTATGAGCAGCGGGGCCAACCACAGCAGGGCAGATGCTGAGGATGGTGTAATGCTTATGCATCCTGGCTAACCTCACACTTATAACACATACACATACACATATCGGCATCTACCCCCCCCCCCCCCCCCCCCCCCCTCCCAACACCCCACACCCGCCACCCACCACCCACCACCCACCACCACCACCACACCCACCCATTACGCATTCCGCCCACACACACACCACACAACACACCACACACACACACACATCACACACACACCACACCACACCACCTCTACAGGTATGAGGCAGTTTGGGGCCAACAACGGCGGGCAGATGCTGAAGATGGTGTATGCTTATGCATCAGAAGTTCTGGACCACTCACTGGCTGCCCTCATGCAAGGTCTGCGCGCATATGACAACCACACCCGCCTCCTGGCCTCATGGCATGATGACTTCATGGATGCGGTTGGTGCAGGTGTGTGGTGTATTTGAGTCCCGTGTGTGTGTGTGTATGAGTGTGTGTGTGTAACCACTGCCTGGCTGCCCTCATGCAAGGACTGCGAGCATATGACAACCACACCCGCCTCCTCGCCTCGTGGCTTGATGACTTCATGGACGCGGTGCAGGTCTGTGTGTATTTGAGTGTGTGTGTGTTTTTGAGTGTGTGTTTGTGTTTCAGTGTGTGTGTGTGTGTGATAACCACTCCCTGGATGCCCTCGTGGCAAGGTCTGCGTGCATATGACAGAAAACTACACAACACAACCCTAAACCCAACCCAACACAACACAAATCAACACAACACAAATCAACACAACACAAACCAAACCAAATCAACAAAACACAACACAACCTCACCTCACCCCCACCTCAACATAACCCAAGTCATACCACCCCAACCTCACCCCATCCCCACCTCTACCCAAGCCAAACCAAACCAAACCAACACAACACAACCTCACCAACCTCATTCCTACCCCGCACCTCCATGCACAGGGTGAGCTGCACTCCTTCTTCTTGTCTCTGCTCTTATCATTCATGAATGCTGCACATGTGACTTATGATGGTACAGAGCAGCTCAAGTGGAGTGCCACTGCCAGTGTAAGTAGCGAGCCTGTTTTGATATATAATATAAATTAAACTTTACTAATATAAATTATATTATATACAGTATAATAGTATAGAATATGAATATATGAATATGTAAGTAATAAGTAAGTAGTAATAAGTACGTAGCTCGCCTGTTTTATATGTAATATAAATTATACTATACTAATATAAATTATAGTATATATAGTTTAATAGTATAAAAACGAATATATGGATATTGCATTATAAGAATGTCGTAGTATAAAAAATATATGATATACTAGTACAGGATAATAGCCCCTTTCAGTGATATACAATGGTCTAGTGGTAGACCAAATCGCTTGAGGATGAAGAGTCGGGGGTTCGACTCCCCCTTCGGTCGCTCTTGGCGTTGCAGGTCGTCGTCAACCGCGATGGTAGCTTGTCCAGTTGAGGTAGGAGACCGCTCCCCACCCGCGTACGACGGGCTCCCTTAACACCACGCCCCACCAAGCGTTATCATTACCTTTTTTTTGTAACAGGTGTGTCCCTGTATGTGGTGTGGGGTGCGGTTGAACCCTTGCAGTACGGACGGGCTCCCTTGACACCACGCCCCACCAGGCGTTATCATTACCTGTTCTTGTTGTGATCCATTTGGCACAGCAGCACCCGACAGTTGTACCCTACCTTGCAGTACGGACTGGCTCCCTTGACACCACGCCCCACCAGGCGTTATCATTACGTTAGTATAGGATCATAGGATGCTGTCCTGATGCCATGCTAGACTGCACATCAGGGTGCTTCCAAGCGCGCTGGCATGCAGCCTTTTTGAGCCCCACTGCGTCTTTCGCGCAGTTTTTCGCAACCCCCTGTGGGCGCAGCAAGCAATTTTTGCGCTTTTTGCACAACAAAGCGCAGGTTTGTTGCTTTCAAGTGCGCCCAAGCGCTGGCCAATTTGGTCAATGGAAGAACCCTGCTCCACATGTGCCAATGCCAGTGCTAGTATCTATCCTGCTTTATACATACTATACATATATAGTGTACCGTACTGCCACGCAAATTTAAAAGGGTTAACGGGTTAGGGTTAGGGTTGACGTCAAATTATATAATTTATAACAGTATAATTTATTATAATATAATTTTTAATAATATAATATGTATATAGGTATATATATTTCTGAGGCCTGGAAAAAAAAACGAGCGGGAAATTTTAAAAGGGTTAGGGTGACAGAAGCGAACGTCAAATTATAATAACGATGTATATATTCCGAGCGGGAAAACAAATCCGAGCGGGAATTTTTTTGAAGTTATTGCTCCATGCGATATTAGAGTTTGGCCTCCACATGTGGCTCAATCATAATAATTGCCACCACCACCACCATCCGCCCACCCCACCACCACAATCCAACCAACCAGCACCATCCAACTACCCACAAACCAACCACCTTACCACCGCCACCATTCACCCACACCACTACCACAAATCCCGCGCAGACCACCATCCAACCAACCAGCACCATCCACCACCACCATCCACCCACACCACCATCACCCACACCACCATCACACCACCACCACCACCACCAATCCCTTGCAGACAACCATCCAACCATCCACCACCACCATCCACCCACACCACCACCATCCACCCACACCACCACCATCCACCACCACCATCCACCCACACCACCACCACCAATCCCTCACAGGCAACCATTTAACCATCCACCACCATCCACCACCACCATCCACCACCACCATCCCCCCTCACCACCACCACCACCAATCCCTCACAGACAACCATCCAACCATCCACCACCATCCACCACCACCACCACCAATCCCTCACAAACAACCATCCAACCATCCACCACCATCCACCACCACCATCCACCCACACCACCACCACCAATCCCTCACAGACAACCATCCAACCATCCAAAACCATCCCACCACCACCATCCACCACCACCACCACACCACCACAATCCCCCGCAGACAACCATCCAACCATCCACCACCACCATCCACCCACACAACCACCATCAATCATGCGCAGACCACCAAAGCAACATCCTTCTCGGAGACTAGTGGGCACCTCATCCTACCTGGCATGCAACGCCCCCATGTACCTGAGGCAGAGGACCCATCTTCAGCTACTAGCTACATGCACGCCTCATCTAAGCACACAGACTCGCCCAAACCAGGTACTGATAGTGTGTGTGTATGTGTGATAATGTGTATTTGTGTAAGTTAGTTAATTAGTTAGTGTGTGTGTATGTGTGATAATGTGTATTTGTGTAAGTTAGTTAATTAGTTAATGTATGTGTATGTGTGATAATGTGTATTTGTGTAAGTTAGTTAATTAGTTAGTGTGTGTGTGATAATGTGTATTTGTGTAAGTTAGTTAATTAGTTAGTGTGTGTGTATGTGTGATAATGTGTATTTGTGTAAGTTAGTTAATTAGTTAGTGTGTGTGTATGTGTGATAATGTGTATTTGTGTAAGTTAGTTAATTAGTTAGTGTTTGTGCAAGTGTGATAATGTGTATTTGTGTAAGTTAGTTAATTAGTTAGTGTGTGTGTATGTGTGATAATGTGTATTTGTGTAAGTTAGTTAATTAGTTAGTGTTTGTGCAAGTGTGATAATGTGTATTTGTGTAAGTTAGTTAATTAGTTAGTGTGTGTGTGTGATAATGTGAATGTGTTAGCCTGGGGGTGCGTGTGCTTGGTCTGGCGGTTTGTTTGTTTTGGTTACATGGTCTGTCAGCCTTCAGGCTGATCACCATCTGCAAGCCAAGCCAAGCCAACAATGATTGCTTTAGTTTGGTTACATGGTCTGTCAGCCTTCAGGCTGGTCACCATCTGCAAGCCAAGCCAAGCCAAACCAAGCTTTAAATGATTGATTGCTTTGGTTACATGGTCTGTCAACCTTCAGTCTGCTCACCATCTGCGGGCAGAGTAAACATGGAGGGTAGTAGGTAGAGTTTTGTTTTGCTATTCATAGCTTTTGCTACTTTTGCTACCGTTTTGGCGCTAGATAGAGCCCAAATCTAGTGCCAAAACGGTACAAATTTCGTAGAAAATTGCTGCTATTGAGAGCCCGAATCTATGGCCCTAAATAGCCTTAAATAGCTATACAAAGCTAGAAGGACGCTGTACAAATCCCTGGTTGTAGAAACACTAGTACACCAGACGCCATGCTCCATCCAAGCATCTGAAATCTGTTAACATTATGTCGGAGGTACGCATGATGCTCCATCCAGGCATCAGAAATCCGAAAACATAACTCACTCGTTCTCACTCACTCACTCACTCACCCACTCACTCACTCACCCACTCACTCACTCACTCACTCACTCACTCACCCACCCACTCACTCACTCACTCACTCACTCACTCACTCACTCACTAACTCACTGCCACGGGCCTCATCCTCCTACTCGCCAAGCTGTGCACCTACATGGAGCAGCACACGCACACGCACACCCACTGCCTACCTTTACACACTGACAGACTAACTGACCACCACAGGCCTCATCCTCCTTCTCACTAAGCTGTGCACCTACATGGAGCAGCACACACTACCCTGTGGCATGGAGACCCCCCCCCCTACACACACATCCACACACACACACACCTACACGAACACCTACACAAACACATCCACACACTCACGCACACCTCCATACCCACCACAGGCCTGATCCTCCTACTCACCAAGCTGTGCACCTACATGGAGTAGCACACGCTGTATCATCCCCCCCCCACCACCACCCCACCCCACCACCCCCTTTCCCCACCACACACACACACACATCTACACTGACTACCTGACTGACTGACTGACTGACAGACAGACAGACAGACAGACAGACAGACAGACAGACCTACGCACCACACCTACACACCTACACTCCCACATCTACACATACACACAAACACTCACGCACACACCCACACCCACCACAGGCCTGATCCTCCTACTCACCAAGCTGTGCACCTACATGGAGCAGCACACACTTCCCCAGGTCATGGAGACCCCCCCCCCCCCACACACACACACACACACACACACAAACACACACACACCTACACACCTATATGCACACCTACATTCACTCACTCACTCTCTCACTCACTCACCACCACAGGCCTGATCCTCCTTCTCACTAAGCTGTGCACCTACATGGAGCAGCACACACACACGCACACCTGCACCCACTGCCTGCCTACACACACTGACTGACTGACTGACCACCACAGGCCTGATCCTCCTACTGACCAAGTTGTGCACCTACATGGAGCAGCACACACACACGCACACCTACACCCACTGCCTGCCTACACACACTGACTGACTGACTGACCACCACAGGCCTGATCCTCCTTCTCACTAAGCTGTGCACCTACATGGACCAGCACACACTACCCTGTGGCATGGAGACCCCCCCCCCTACACACACATCCACACACACACACACATACACGAACACCTACACAAACACATCCACACACTCACGCACACCTCCATACCCACCACAGGCCTGATCCTCCTACTGACCAAGTTGTGCACCTACATGGAGCAGCACACACTGCCCTGGGTCATGGAGACACTGGCCAACTCTTTTGTGAAGGCAGGGCCTGGCGTGGGAAGGGGAGGCATGGGCAGGGAGGATTTGAAACCAGCTTTTGTGCCAGGTGGGTGGTGTGGGTGGGAGTGTGGGTGGGGGGTGGGGGGCAGGATTTGAAACCTGTTTTTGTGCTGGGTGGGTGTGGGTTGGTGCATGTGGGTGGGAGGGCAGGGGGGGGGGGGGGGCTGGAAGGGGGCAGGATTTGAAGCCAGATTTTGTGCCAGGTGGGTGGGAGAGGGGGGGGGGGGGGGGGGGGGAGGATTTGAAACGAGGTCTTGTGCCTTGTGGGTGGGTGGGATGAGGGGGGGGGGGGGGGGGGCTGAAGGGGACAGGATTTAATTCCAGCTTTTGTGCCAGGTGGGGGGGGTGTATGTATGTTGGTGTGTGTGCGTGTGGGAGGGGGTGGGGGGCTGGAAGGGGCAGGATGTTAACCCTGCTTTTGTGCCAGGTGGGTGGGTAGGGGTGCTAGAAGGGGCTAGGCCCTGGCCTGGGAAGGGGAGGCATGGCCAGGGAGGATTTGAAGCCTGCTTTTTGTGCCAGGTGAATTGGTTGGTTTGGAGGGAGGGGGGGGGGTAGGGAGGACCCAGCATTTGGTAAAAACAGCTCATGGGTAAAATCAATCCAAACCTATCCAAACAAATACAAAACAATACAACACAATACGAACGAATACGAACGAATACAAAACAATACAAAACAACACAAACCAATACAAACCAATACAAAACAATACAAAACAATACAAAACAATACAAACCAATACAAACAAATACAAACAAATGCAAACAAATACAAACCAATACAAACAAATACAAACCAAATCATAACTAACCTAGCCAAACATAACCAGACCTAACCTAACCAAACCAATACAAACATAACTAAAACTAAACTAAACTTAACTAACCTCTTTCAGGTGAACTTGCAAGGAAGCTGGCTGGAGCCTCTAGCGCCTTGCTGGGAGCTTATGTGGAGCTGCATGGCCGACAGCTCAGCCTGATGGTGAGTAATACCTAATTAACATACATATATATAGGAGTACTCAAACCAGTATGTTAATATATGCATGTATGTATGTTAATCAGGTATTATATGTTAGTACAACTTGATTAATTAAATTCTCTATTTTCTGGCCAAATTTGAGATACGAACCCCGAAGTCCGACATTTTTGGAAAACCCATCTCCCAAATCATTCCCTAAATTGCTAAACGATAAGAAAAAAACATCTTCGTGTATCACCATGGGGTTCCTATCAGCCTTTTTGGCACATCAAGCAGTTCTTTGCAGTAAAAGCAACTCCCAATGGAGTGATTGCATTTTTGCCAGTAAAAGCAACTCCCAATGTCTCATGTAGCACCCCCAAAACGCTAACATGATTTTGGTACTTGTGCCACAAGTAGTACCGTCAAGGAGATAGCCCTACTTCTGATGAGTTGAACTTTATATGTGTTTATTGCAAAAACAAATCAGTGTGTGGATCAGGGATTGTTATTTCCGCTATATATATAGCGATCGCTAGTTTTTACCCCGTTTTAGCAAAATTATCGCTATAATATATGGTACACAAAAAAGTATTTTTTTGTTTTGGCCCAAATGACCATAAAAAGCTACAAAAAGTGGGAGTGTATAAAAAAAAAAGGGGGGGGACACCTATCCCTAAAAAACCTGAGGGGGCTGACCCCCCCCCCCCCCCATTTAAATCGAAATACCCCTTTTTGAAAAACTTAGATATGGATTGTGGGGGGTTACAGTATGGCGCACATAATGGCATCCTCGGAATTCCCACACAGGGATTGTCTGATAGTCAGAATTCAGTTTTTCAACCCCATTCACCCAACAACCCACCCACCCACCCACCCAAGGGGTAGATACTTTTTGCATAAGGTCCAAAGTGGTGCCAATGGACTGCTCTTGCCAAGGCCTACTCATGGGTGGTCTCAGAATGACTTTTAGAGGTCTGAGTAAAATGTTAGAAAAAAACTGAGGAAGGCTGACCCCATTCACCCACCCACCCAAGGGGTAGATCCTTATTGCATTCACCCACCCAAGGGGTAGATACTTATTGCACAAGGTCCCAAGTGGTGCCAATGGACTGCCCTTACCAAGGCCTACTCAAGGGTGGTCTCAGAATGTCATTTGGAGGTCTGAGTAAAGAGTTAGAAAAAAACCTGAGGAGGGCTGCCCCCCCCCCCCCCCCCCCCCCCCCCCCCCCCCCCCCCCCCCCCCCCCCCCCCCTAAATGAGGTGCTCAGAATGACCTGAAAAATGTCTCATAATATCGCACTGATACATGCGATTACAGCCCCCCATTATCAGGAAAATCAATCGGGAGAATGAATTTTTTTGAGGCCTTGAGACATCCTGCAAAAAGCTGTAAAAAGCTACAGAAAGCACTAAAATGCTGTCCCTGGAGGAGGCCTGAAACCATAAAGCTAGAAGAAACCCACTTTCAGATTTGAGAAAAAATCGGCGCGTGGATGCTGCTGAGCGTTGACGCCGCGCACCTGCAGAGTTTTGGGATGTGTGCGTTTTGTTCAAAAATAATTTCAAAAATCAGTGCGTTGATGCCGCGCTCCTGCAGAGTTTTGGGATATACGCGTTTTTTTCAAAAATAAAAGTTCAAAAATCAGTGCGTTTAAGCGCCGCACCTGTGGAGTTTGGGGATATATTGTGTATTTGTATTTATGTATTGATTTCAAAACAATCAAAACGCTGACATAATTTAGTACTTTTGCCACACATAGCACCTTCAAGAAATCACTGTGAATGGAACCCCAAGGGCAATGGCATTTGGTCACATGAGAGCATTCCACCCATTCTGGAGGACTGCTGTCATATGGCCAAATGCCGTTGCCCTTGGGGGCTCATACAATTTCAAAAAACAAAAAAGTTAACTTGAATTGAACCTACAATTTGCATTGTCAAAAATACTTAGAAACCTACAATTTTGAGGAAAATTATATTGCGCTTGGTGGTTGGCCCAAGTGAAAGCAAACGGGCTGGCCCCCTAAACCTCCCGCCTAGTAACAATGCGTACTATTTATTTATTTATATTGAGCACAGTTTTATCATGAAATAAGGAGGTGCTCTACGCAAACCAGCACGTCAATTATTCCTATATATAAATTTGCCCCAAGATCCTCTGTACTGTAATGAGGCTACTTAATTGTTTTTGTTTTCTATCGCTCAACTTGGCAGGTGCAGCGGTCCGTGGTGTCAACACTTTTTTTTTGTTTACATAAACACATGTATCCCCATGTAAGTCTGCAGGTACAGTGTTCAGTGGCGTCCACACCATGATTTTGAAAATTTTGGAGCTAATTAAATACATTTGTATGACCAAAAACTCATCAGGTGCGGTGCTCCGTGGCGTGCACACAATGGCTTCACCTCAAGGAGCCCCGTACGCCTTGTAACACCTGGTTCGTTTAAACACCAAATTAACATTAACACCGAATCCATGTATAAGCACCAAATTAATAAAAACACCAAATACAACCTCGCAGGTGCAGCGCTCCGTGGCGTGCACACAATGGCTGCACCACAAGCAGCCCCGTGTGCCTTGTAACACCTGGTTCATTTAAACTCCAAATTAACATTAACACCGAATCCACGTATAAGCACCAAATTAATAAAAACACCAAATACAACCTCGCAGGTGCAGCGCTCCGTGGCGTGCACACAATGGCTGCACCACAAGGAGCCCCGTGTGCCTTGTAACACCTGGTTCATTTAAACTCCAAATTAACATTAACACCGAATCCATGTATAAGCACCAAATTAATAAAAACACCAAATACAACCTCGCAGGTGCAGCGCTCCGTGGCGTGCACACAATGGCTGCACCACAAGCAGCCCCATGTGCCTTGTAACACCTGGTTCATTTAAACTCCAAATTAACATTAACACCGAATCCATGTATAAGCACCAAATTAATAAAAACACCAAATACAACCTCGCAGGTGCAGCGCTCCGTGGCGTGCACACAATGGCTGCACCACAAGCAGCCCCATGTGCCTTGTAACACCTGGTTCATTTAAACTCCAAATTAGCATTAACACCGAATCCATGTATAAGCACCAAATTAATAAAAACACCAAATACAACCTCGCAGGTGCAGCGCTCCGTGGAGTGCACACAATGGCTGCACCATAAGGAACCCCGTGCGCCTTGTAACACCTGATTCATATGAAACACAAATGAATGTGAACACCAAATGAATGTGAGCACCGAATTCGTGTACATACATAGGTAGACACCAAATTAATATATATACACCAATTTCAAAAAGCAGCAATCCCTCAACTCCGCAGGTGCGGCGCTCTTTAGCATCCACACCATGATTTTTGAACTCTTTGATTTTTTTGAAGCACACATATCTCAAAACTCCGCAGGTGCGGCGCTCTGCAGCATCCACACCACGATTTTTGAACTCTTTGATTTTGTTTGAAGCACACATATGACATATCTCAAATCTCCGCGGGTGCAGCGCTGCGTGGCCTCCACACAATGGCTGCATCACAAGGAGCCCCGTGCCCCACGCCAGACTCATATAAACACCAAATTAATGTTAACACCAAAACTCATCAGGAGCAGCGATCAGTGGCGTCCACAAATTATTTTTTGCACTTTTGGCTATATTTGTTTTCAAAAACAAACTTCCAAAACACACTCCCTCCCTACCAAAACACACTCCCAAAACTCCGCAGGTGCGGCGCTCGGTGGCGTCCACACAATGGCTTCACCACAAGGAGCCCCGTGCCCCACGCCCTGTGTGCGACCTGTTTGGCGAGAAGGTGTCTAGGGCAGAGGCGGAGGTGGGGCAGCTAGTGGAGGAATCAGGAAGGAGCAACCGGCCGGCAGGTACAGGCTAGGTCACGAATACCAGAACCAACATACCACCAACACCACCAACACATCACCAACACCACCAACACCAACACCACCAACAACACAGCACCAACACCAACACCAGCAACACCAGAACCAACACAGCACCAACAGCACCAACAACAAGACCAACACCAAAGCCAACGCACCAACAACACCAACACCAACATCACCTACAACACCAACATCACCAACAACACCAACAACACCAACATCACCACCAACATCACCACCACCACCAACAACAACAACAACGATACACCCCCAACAACAACTCACCCCCAACACCTTCAAAACCAACACCACCAGCAAAAACAAAAACAGTAAAAACCGAGGCAGGCAACTCAGGCGCCCTGGAGACACTGTAACATGCGGTGTTGTTAAATTGTTGAATGGACGATTCAAGTACTACACCATACAAGACTAGCGGCATACAATCGTTGATTTGATCCCGTGTATGTATGTATATGTACATGTATGTATGTATGTGTGTATGTTATAGTCCAGGGGTAGGCCAACTAGGCTAAAGGGACTTGCCCAACCGTATAGGAAGGGCTTAAAAAGAAAAATAACTGGTGAAGTGAACCCCAAACAATATTTTTACCGACGGGGGCCCTATGCGCAGATGAACTCAATGCAGGCACCTTGAGCAGCCTGCAGACACTGTAAAATGCGATGTTCCTGATTTGTCGAATGAACGATCAAACATTTTAATGCATGATTAAAGACTAAATAATAATTAATTTGATCACATGTGCAGATGAACTCAATGCAAGCACCTTGGAAGCACTGTAAAATGCGGTGTTCTTAAATCGTTGAATGGACGATTAATGAACTACATCATTGAAGACTAGCGGCACACAATTGTCCATTTGATCCCTTGTGCAAATGAACTCAATGCAGGCACCTTGAGCACCCTGCAGACACTGTTAAATGCGATGTTCCTGATTTGTCGAATGAACGATTAAACATTTGAATGCATGAATAAAGACTAAATAATAATTAATTTGATCCTGTGTGCAAATCAACTCAATGCAGGCACCTTGAGCACCCTGGAGACACTGTAAAATGCGATGTTCTCGAATTGTTGAATGAACGATTAACATTTGAAGACATGAATAACGACTATACAATAACTAATTTGATCGCGTGTGCAGATGAGCGTAGGGCTGGCAATTTGAGCGCTGTGTGCGCAGGTACTGCCCTGGAGAAAGGCAACATACATGACAAATCAATTGATGTACTTCCCCTACTGTACTTTCGTTAATGTACTTCCATGAGCAGATGAGCACAAGGCCAGCAATGCAAGCGCCCTGAATGCGGGTATCGCCCTAGAGACACCGTACAAAATCCAACTACTACATGCAGTGATTTTTTTTAATCTGAAAGTGGATTTTTTCTAGCTGTATGGTTCTAGGCCTCCTCCGGGGACAGCGTTTTAGTGTTTTTTACAGCTTTTTGTAGCTTTTGGGGGCCATTTGGGGCAAACAAAAAAACCTTTTTTTTACACCTTTTTGCAGCGATCATTTCTCCGAAACGGGGTCAAAACTAGCGATCGCTACAGATAGCCGTAAAATCCAAATACTGCATGATGAAAGACTATCTGCCTTACTGCCTACAATCGCTAATTCGATCCTGTGTGCAGCAGGGTACTACTTATAGTCAAATTGGTCAGCGCGTAAAGCGTACAAACGTCAAATTGGTCAGCGCTTTCTAGTGCAAAAACTGCGCGCTGCGCCCACAGGGGGGTGAAAAAACTGTGCGAAACGCGCAGTGGGGCTCATTAAGAAGAGGGCGTTTACGCGCTGCCGCGTGCGCTTTGTAGTACCCTAATGCAGATGAGCGCAAGGCAGGCAACTCGAGCGCCCTGGACGCGGGTATCGCCCTGGAGACACAGTAAAATGCCCTGTTGCTCTGCAAAATGCCCTGTAAAACATGCTCGGTAAATGGTTATCGCCCCAGAGTTCCAGAATTGACAAATGTACGATTCAACTACATGATTAAATAATATAAATTTGTTCGTTTAATCCTGTGTGCAGATGAGCGCAAGGCTGGCAATTCAAGCGCCCTGCAGACACTGTCAATGAATAATGTAATAAGCGCCCTGCAGACACTGTCAATAAATAATGTAATAAGCGCCCTGCAGACACTGTCAATGAATAATGTAATAAGCGCCCTGCAGACACTGTCAATGAATGATGTAATAAGCGCCCTGCAGACACTGTCAATGAATAATGTAATAAGCGCCCTGCAGACACTGTTAATGAATTGTATAATAACTATGTTCTTGATTTGTTGAATGAACAATTAAACATTTTAATACATCAATAACGACTATACAATAATTAATTTGATCACATGTGCAGATGAGCGCAAGGCTGGCAATTCGAAAGCCCTTGACGCGGGTATCGCCCTAGAGACAGGCAACGTGGAGCGTTCCTTGGCACGGATATTCAAGGTCAAGGTCAAAGTGTTTCGGGAGGTCCAGCTTACACAGGTGGGAGAAGCATACACTGTGGTCGGGGGGGGAGAGGGGGGGGGGGGGGGGGGGGGGGGGGGGGGGGGGGGGTCACAGGTGGAGGGGGGGGAGGGGGGCAAGATCACAAGGGCCTAGAGACAGGCAACGTGGAGCGTTCCTTGGCACGGATATTCAAGGTCAATGTCGAAGTGTTTGGGGAGGTCCAGCTTACACAGGTAAGTGCAGCTCACACAGGGGGTTGGGGGGTTGGGGGGGGGTTGGGGGGGGGGGGGGCAAGATCACAAGGGCCTAGAGACAGGCAACGTGGAGCGTTCCTTGGGACGGGTATTCAAGGTCAAGGTCAAAGTGTTTGGGGAGGTCCATCTTACACAGGTGGAAGAAGCTTACGCTGGGGTTGGGGGTTGGGGGGGGGGGGGGGAGGGTCACAGGTGGGGGGGAGGGGGCAAGATCACAAGGGCCTAGAGACAGGCAAAGTGGAGCGTTCCTTGGAAAGGATATTCAAGGTCAAGGTCAAAGTGTTTGGGGAGGTCCATGTCACACCAGGGTACTTCCAAGCGCGCGCCGGCGCGCTGCCTTTTTGAGCCCCACTGCGCGTTTCGCGCAGTATTTTGCAACCCCCTGTGGGCGCATCAAGCAATTTTTGCTCTCTTTTCTGCACTACAAAGCGCAGTTTTTTTCGTTTTCAAGTGCGCTAAAGCGCTGGCCAATTTGGTCAATGGAAGTACCCTGGTCCTATGCGCTTACTTATCGAATTACGATAATGCTTCCAGGCTCTTCCAGCCCATGTCATATGCACGTAATTATCGCCTTGTGATAATGATTGCATGGTCTTCCAGCCAATGACCTACGCGTACTTCTATCACTATGACTGGATTTTCCGGTGTCTATCTGATGTAACTGCATATGTTGTAGATATACACAATATATCTATTTGCTATATATAGATCTATATAGATCTATATTTTGGGGCAATATAGATATATTTGCCGCCCCCTAGCTATGATATGGCCCTATGGCCCACGTCATATGCACGTAATTATCCCCTTGCCATAATGATTGCATGGTCTTCCAGCCAATGACCTACTCGTACTTCTATTGCTATGACTCTATGAGATGGCACACAATACAGTACGGCCAGACACATGCCCCCCCTGCACGTTACGTCTATCGCTATGATATGGCTCACAAAACAGTACGGCCAGGCACATGCCCCCCCTGCACGTTATGTCTATCGCTATGATATGGCACACAAAACAGTACGGCCAGGCACATGCCCCCCCCGCACGTTACGTCTACAATCTGACAGGTGGCTACCTACCAAGCAGCTTCCCCAGGCCTTTGATACCGGCGTCTGAGCCTCCTGAACCGGTGAAACGCCTCACACACAGCCATTGACTTCGGCAGTTGATTCATTTACTGGCACATCTCTAGTAGTGGCATGCCCAAGAACCTTTCAAAGCGGCCCTTGTGTTCCTACTTAAGTAGCCTCTCAGCCTTGGGGTTAAATAAACCCATACCAAGGGTGTGTGTGTGTGTGTGTGTACCCTCCTGATAATAGCGATCAACTGGTGCGGCCCTTTTGTTCCTACTAGAGTGGCCTCTCAACCCTGTCATTTCATCTTTATCACGGGTCGAACCAGAGACGGCGCAACTCACTCTCTCCACGAGAGTCTGCCCTCCCTTCGAAGACCGAGCTTGACGTTGCTCAATTTGAAGGCGATAATTCCTCCACTGAGATTTTCTCCCTTGACTAGATTGCTGCCCCAGCGTCGTGATTTATCTCCTCCCCTTTTCACCCCCTCCCTTCTTGTTATCCACAACAAATGGGTGGTAAAACTCACTCAACCACACCCACGTCCGGTACATCAAACACACCGTCCTTGCAACACCGCCAGGGTTCCCCTCAGGGTTATGTTTTTCAAATCAAAAAGAGGAAATCTTATTTCTTTTTTTTGTCCTTTTTCCCCTCCCAGAACAGGATCCTTATTCCGATTTGGGTCGATTTGGGTCATTTTTAGACAATTTCAGTACAAAAATAAAACTGTTTTTAGGTTTCTTATTCCGAGAATTTTGGCCCAATTGGGGTCTCGTATTCCGATCGGAATATATTCCGGAAAACAATATCCCTGGTTCCACTGTTAGGCATCATTCCCACGGTGTGAACAATAATCACAAACAGAAAGGGTTCATTTCCTACCAAACTTACCTGATTCACGCACCTGACAGACATCAATCAAGCCGCAATTTTCAACAACACTAGAGTTGCTTTTAACTCAGCGTGTCTAGTTCCCCTGGTTCACTGTCAAGAAGCCAGCCGCCTTGGGGTTAGATAAACCCATACCAAGGGTGGGTGGGTGGGTGGGTGGGTGTGTATGTGTGTGTGTATGTGTGTGTGTGTGCTGTGTGTGTGTGTGTGTGCTGTGTGTGTGTGTGTGTGTGTGTATGTGTGTGTGTGTGTGTGTATGTGTGTGTGTATGTGGGTGTGTGTATGTGTGTGTGTGTGTGTGTGTGTGTGTGTGTGTGTACCCTCCAGATAATAGCGATCAACCCCAAAATTCACAGCGGTTCAAATCATACTTTCCCAATTAACTTTACAATGTATGTGTGTGAATGTGTATGTGGCGTGTGTGAATGTGTATGTGGCGAGTGTGAATGTGTATGTGGCGAGTGTGGTTGTGTATGTGGCTATGTGAATGTGTGAATGTGTATGTGGCGTGTGTGAATGTGTATGTGGCGTGTGTGAATGTGTGAATTTGTACGTGGCGAGTGTGAATGTGTATGTGGCGTGTGTGAATGTGTATGTGGCGAGTGTGAATGTGTATGTGGCGTGTGTGAATGTGAATGTGGCGTGTGTGAATGTGTATGTGGCGTGTGTGAATGTGTATGTGGCGAGTGTGAACGTGTATGTGGCGAGTGTGGATGTGTATGTGGCGTGTGTGAATGTTTATGTGGCGTGTGTGAATGTGTGAATGTGTATGTGGCGTGTGTGAATGTGTGAATTTGTACGTGGCGAGTGTGAATGTGAATGTGGCGTGTGTGAATGTGTATGTGGCGTGTGTGAATGTGTATGTGGCGAGTGTGAATGTGTATGTGGCGAGTGTGAATGTGAATGTGGCGTGTGTGAATGTGTATGTGGCGTGTGTGCATGTGTAATTTGTATGTGGCGAGTGTGAATGTGTGAATTTGTACGTGGCGTGTGTGAATGTGTATGTGGCGTGTGTGAATGTGTATGTGGCGTGTGTGAATGTGTGAATTTGTACGTGGCGAGTGTGAATGTGTAGGTGGCCTGTGTGAATGTGAATGTGGCGTGTGTGAATGTGTATGTGGCGTGTGTGAATGTGTTTGTGGCGAGTGTGAATGTGTATGTGGCGTGTGTGAATGTGTATGTGGCGTGCGTGAATGTGTATGTGGCGTGTGTGAATGTGTGAATGTGTACGTGGCGTGTGTGAATGTGTGAATTTGTACGTGGCGAGTGTGAATGTGAATGTGGCGTGTGTGAATGTGTATGTGGCGTGTGTGAATGTGTATGTGGCGAGTGTGAATGTGTATGTGGCGTGTGTGAATGTGAATGTGGCGTGTGTGGATGTGTATGTGGCGTGTGTGAATGTGTATGTGGCGAGAGTGAATGTGTATGTGGCGAGTGTGAATGTGTATGTGGCGTGTGTGAATGTGTTTGTGGCGTGTGTGAATGTGTGAATTTGTACGTGGCGAGTTTGAATGTGAATGTGGCGTGTGTGAATGTGTATGTGGCGTGTGTGAATGTGTATGTGGCGTGTGTGAATGTGTATGTGGCGAGTGTGAATGTGTATGTGGCGTGTGTGAATGTGTATGTGGCGTGTGTGAATGTGTATGTGGCGAGTGTGAATGTGTATGTGGCGTGTGTGAATGTGTATGTGGCGTGTGTGAATGTGTATGTGGCGTGTGTGAATGTGTATGTGGCGAGTGTGAATGTGTATGTGGCGTGTGTGAATGTGTATGTGGCGTGTGTGAATGTGTGAATGTTTATGTGGCGTGTGTGAATTTGTACGTGGCGAGTGTGAATGTGAATGTGGCGTGTGTGAATGTGTATGTGGCGTGTGTGAATGTGTATCTGGCGTGTGTGAATTTGTACGTGGCGAGTGTGAATGTGTATGTGGCGTGTGTGAATGTGTATATGGCGTGTGTGAATGTGTGAATGTGAATGTGGCGTGTGTGAATGTGTGAATGTGTATGTGGCGTGTGTGAATGTGAATGTGGCGTGTGTGAATGTGTATGTGGCGTGTGTGAATGTATATGTGGCGTGTGTGAATGTGTATATGGCGAGTGTGAATGTGTATGTGGTGAGTGTGAATGTGTATGTGGCGAGTGTGAATGTGTATGTGGCGTGTGTGAATGTGTGGATATGTATGTGGCGTATGTGAATGTGTGAATTTGTACGTGGCGAGTGTGAATGTGAATGTGGCGTGTGTGAATGTGTATGTGGCGTGTGTGAATGTGTATGTGGCGTGTGTGAATGTGTATGCGGTGAGTGTGAATGTGTATGTGGCGTGTGTGAATGTGTATGTGGCGTGTGTGAATGTGTGAATGTGAATGTGGCGTGTGTGAATGTGTGAATTTGTACGTGGCGAGTGTGAATGTGGCTTGTGTGAATGTGTGAATGTGTATGTGGCGTGTGTGAATGTGTATGTTGCGTGTGTGAATGTGTATGTGGCGAGTGTGAATGTGTATGTGGCGTGTGTGAATGTGTAAGTGGCGGTTGTGAATGTGTATGTGGCGTGTGTGAATGTGTATGTGGCGTGTGTGAATGTGTGAATGTGTATGTGGCGTGTGTGAATGTGTGAATTTGTACGTGGCGAGTGTGAATGTGAATGTGGCGTGTGTGAATGTGTATGTGGCGTGTGTGAATGTGTATGTGGCGTGTGTGAATGTGTATGTGGCGAGTGTGAATGTGTATGTGGCGTGTGTGAATGTGTATGTGGCGTGTGTGAATGTGTATGTGGCGAGTGTGAATGTGTATGTGGCGTGTGTGAATGTGTATGTGGCATGTGTGAATGTGTGAATGTGAATGTGTGAATATGTACGTGACGAGTGTGAATGTGAATGTGGCGTGTGTGAATGTGTATGTGGCGTGTCTGAATGTGTTTGTGGCGTGTGTGAATGTGTATGTGGCGAGTGTGAATGTGTATGTGGCGTGTGTGAATGTGTATGTGGCGTGTGTGAATGTGTATGTGGCGTGTGTGAATGTGTATGTGGCGAGTGTGAATGTGTATGTGGCGTGTGTGAATGTGTTTGTGGCGTGTGTGAATGTGTGAATGTGTATGTGGCGTGTGTGAATGTGTGAATTTGTACGCGGCGAGTGTGAATGTGAATGTGGCGTGTGTAAATGTGTACGTGGCGAGTGTGAATGTGAATGTGGCGTGTGTGAACGTGTATGTGGCGAGTGTGAATGTGTATGTGGCGAGTGTGAATGTGTATGTGGCGAGTGTGATTGTGTATGTGGCGTGTGTGAATGTGTATGTGGCGTGTGTGAATGTGTATGTGGCGTGTGTGAATGTGTATGTGGCGAGTGTGAATGTGTATGTGGCGTGTGTGAATGTGTATGTGGCGTGTGTGAATGTGTATGTGGCGTGTGTGAATGTGTATGTGGCGAGTGTGAATGTGTATGTGGCGTGTGTGAATGTGTATGTGGCGTGTGTGAATGTGTATGTGGCGAGTGTGAATGTGTATGTGGCGTGTGTGAATGTGTATGTGGCGTGTGTGAATGTGTATGTGGCGAGTGTGAATGTGTATGTGGCGAGTGTGAATGTGTATGTGATGTGTGTTTGTTTCAATCTAGTGACATGGCTTTCCTTTTCAGCTACTAGAAGCAGGTTCCCTAACTGTCTATTCAGCTAAACCTAACTGGTTATTCAGCTAAACCTAACTGGCTATTCGGCTAAACCTAACTTGCTATTCAGCTAAACCTTATGCAACCTAGCGCATCTTGAAGCTGAACACAACCAGATTCTGTTCTCTGTGTCTCAAAACCACGGCGAAGACGAAGGCACGATCAGAACTGGGTTCCACTGTGTCCACCACCGTCATATTTTTCAATACCGTGTTCACCACCATGTCCACCACCGTCATTTTTGTCACCATCGTCATTTTTGTCACCACCGTGTTCACCACCATGTCCACCACCGACATTTTTGTCACCACCGTGTCCACCACCACCTCCACCACCGACATTTTTGTCACCACCGTGTTCACCACCGTCATTTTTGTGACCATCGTCATTTTTGTCACCACCGTGTTCACCACCGACATTTTTGTCACCGCCGTGTTCACTACCATGTCCACCACCGTCGCGCCCTACCACGCCATGCAGTTGAATATCCTGGCCTCCATCATTGTGGTGGGCCTTGAAGTTGTTGGTTGAGTGCATTCGACTTAATGAACACACATACATCACATTATACACGTTATTGATGTGTGTAATCCCACTACCACCCCATGCAGGCAAATATCCTAGCCTCCATCATTGTGGTGGGCTTGAAGTTGTTGGTTGAGTGCATTCGACTTAATGAACACACATACATCACATTATACACGTTATTGATGTGTGTAATCCCACTACCACCCCATGCAGGCAAATATCCTAGCCTCCATCATTGGCGTGGGCTTGAAGTCGTTGGTTGAGTGCATTCGACTTCAGACCCTGGGCAGGGCGGGTCTGCAGCAACTTCAACTTGATTGCCACTACCTACGTCCCCTCTTGAGGCGCTTCACTGGCGCTGGGGCGGCGCAGGTGTGTACCTTGACCAACTAACACACTAACAAATAAGCCCCCCCCCACCACACACACACACACACACACGCTCAAAGCACGCACACATTCGACTTCAGACCCTGGGCTGAGCGGGTCTGCAGCAACTTCAACTCGATTGCCACTACCTCCGTCCCCTCTTGAGGCGCTTCACTGGCGCTGGGGCGGCACAGGTTTGTACACTAACACGCTGACAAGCAAGACCACCCAGATACACACACACTCACCGCAAGCACACATTCGACTTCAGACCCTGGGCTGAGCGGATCTGCAGCAACTTCAACTCGATTGCCACTACCTCCGTCCCCTCTTGAGGCGCTTCACTGGCGCTGGGGCGGCACAGGTGTGTTCACTAGCATGCTGACAATGAAGCTCACAAACATACACACTCACACTCACAGCATGAACAAACAAAAAGCACATACTCACACACATCTACATACACATGTACGCACACGCACGCACAGCATGAACACACAAAAAGCACACACTCACACACATCAACGTACACACATACACACGCACGCACAGCATGAACACACAAAAAGCACACACTCACACGCATGTACTTACTCACACACACTCACACATCTACATACACATATACACACTCACACTCACAGCATGAACTAATAAATAGCACACACTCACACACATCTACACGCACACACAATAACTTGCACACATCTACACACATCTACACACATACACACACATACACATGCATCTGCACACACATAAGCACACGAATCAACACATATACGCATACATATATACACACACATCTACACATATCAACTCACACACACATACACTCACATATACACACTCACACATATCTACACACATATACGCATACACAAATCAGCAAACACGCATGTACACGCACATATACACACTCACACATGTATACCCATATATACACACACACACAAATCAACACACACATATGTACGTACGCACATTTACACACACAAATACACAAACACACATCTGCACACACATATACAAACACACATCTGCATCCCGTGCATGCCTTTGACAGTCTGCTCGATCATGTACACACAAGCACACGCATATACACATATACACACACATACACTCGCACATATACACAAATCTACACACACACACCTGCATCTCGTGCATGCCGTTGACAGTCTGCTCGATCATGTACACACAAACACACACATCTACACACACACATCTGCATCTCGTGCAGGTCGTTGACAGTCTGCTCAATAATGTACACACAAACACACACATATACACACATACACACATCTAGACACATCTAGACACACAAACATCTGCATATTGTGCAGGTCGTTGACAGTCTGCTCGATCATGGACACACGAACACACACATACACACTCATGTACACACACATACACGCACATATACACACACGCATCTGCATCTCGTGCATGCTGTTGACAGTCTGCTCGATCATGGACACACAAACACACACATCTACACACACACACATCTACACACACACATCTGCATCTCGTGCAGTTCGTTGACAGTCTGCCCAATAATGTACACACAAACACACACATATACACACATACACACATCTATACACACAAACATCTGCATATTGTGCAGGTCGTTGACAGTCTGCTTGATTGTGTACACACAAACACACACCTCTACACACATACACATCTTCACACACACAGACATATCTGCACCTCGTGCACGTCGTTGACAGGCTGCTCGATCATGGGCACCCGAACACACACATACACACTCATGTACACACACATACACACATATACACATACACACATCTGCATCTGCATCTCGTGCAGGTCGTTGACAGTCTGCTCGAAGAGGTTGTGAATGCTGGGGTGGAGCGCAGTGTGGACCCCTCATTGTTGGAGCCTGCAGTGCTGGATCGAATCCTAAGGGCTATGGAGATGTCATAGGTGTTATTTGGGGTTGTGAATAGGGTTTAGGGTTTGTGAACAGGGTTGTTCTTGAACTTGTTAACATGGCTCCAGTCGCCAAGGCTGTTCGCCGTCTCCGGCAGTAACATACGCAATTCAAAGCAAAATCCGTACCCTGGTTGTGAAAGAGGGTGTGGAGCGCAGTGTGGACCCCTCACTGTTGGAGCCTGCAGTGCTGGATAGAATCTTAAGGGCTAAGGAGATGTCATAGGCGTAAATTCAGAGGAGATGTCATAGGCGTAAATCGAATCTTAAGGGCTAAGGACATGTCATAGGCGTAAATTCAGAGGAGATGTCATAGGCGTAAATTCGGGGTTATCTTACCGTTCATTATATATCAGCAGTGAGGCTTATCATTGTCTACGTCGATAATTGTTACAAGGTTATACTCGCCAGGTTTGTCGTCTAACCGTTTGCACATAGTTGTGAACAATTACCCCCCGTGCGAGAACCACGGAAACCAGGTATTTGTAGTGCACATGTCGGGGTGCAGATTCGAACCGGAGACTATTTGGGGTTCGATTACCGTTCATTATACATCAGCACTCAGGCTTATCACTGTCTGCTTCAAGAGTAGGTCTGTGTTGGATTGGATCGGATGGTTACATGGTTTTTCAGCCAACTAAGGGCTATTAACCGGCTTTCAATTCCTGCCCCATCCCCCACCCACCCCCACCACACCACACCCTGTGCGATACCCACAGAAACCAGGGAGCATATGCCGCATATTATACAATTTAAAAACGTGTCCAGGTCAGTGGGTTGTACACTAGCATGAAGACTACTACGAGTACACCACAATGTATGTATGTTGTTACAGTCCAGGGGTAGGACAAATGGACTTGCCCAACCGTATCAGGAGGGGCTAAAACGAGAAGGCACTAATGAACTTAACCCCTAACATTCGTTTTACCGACGGGGGGCCTGAGTTCGTGCTACAGTGTACCTTTAATTATATTATTAAACGCTACTTCGCTTACAGCTTCAATTCGCTCGCTGCTAATCCGCCTGCAGCCCCAAGTAAATGCAAAAAAAGAAAGGCAGTTGCGCGAATGAACTGAACCCCAAACAATCGTTGCATCGGTTGAGTGAAACAGATTTTTGCCCTAAATGCAGGGCAGCTGCATTTGTAAGCATGCAAGCTTGAACTTGGTTACATAGCTTCAGCCAGCAATTTGGCTGCTCGCCGTCTTCGACAGTAAAAACAATGCTTGCATTTGTATTTGTAAACGTGCAAGCTTGCACACTTAGCCTCGGAAATAAAAAATGCATAGTCATTACCAGTACTCCACAACACTGAAATAGTAGATTTCGGCTCGAAAATACCGGTAGTAGAATTTGTCTCTTAAATACCGGTAGTAATTTCAGTCGTACTCTAAAACTGTAAAATAGCAGATACCGTAGTGAAGAACCTATTGAATTGAATTTGAACTTGGTTACTGTATACTGTACGCGCCTTAAGTATTGGCAAACGGTTTGGCAAACGACCCTTTGCCAAACCGGATTAGGGATCCAGCTTGAGACCACTCCAGGTGGTTGGCCTTTGCCAAGTTACGGTTACCATGGTACTCTATCTGTCTACTAGGCCCTTGCATGTTAAATCTTCCTGATTAGAATGGCTACATGATTTTATTTCCAGCAAGCTTGGGCAGACTACTTTGTGAACATGTACTTGACCTTGAACTCGGTCTGGCTACTAGGCCTTCGCAATTTTAATGCTCCTGATTTGAAATTTTACATGGTTTTACAGCAAGCTTAGGCAGACTACTGGGTGAACATGTAACAAGGAAATGTAACAATAACATAAGATCCTTTGCCAACTGGATTTCAAATCTGAGTTTGAGACAGTCGAAGCCATAGACCCCTTTGCCAAGTCAGTTTTGCCATGCTTTTCTGAGACCCACTTTTAGGGGGGAAATGACATTTGCCGAAACTTAATCTTGCCAATACTTAAGGCGCGTACGGTATGGCTCCAGCCAGCAATTTGGCTGCACGCCGTCATCAGCTGTTGTGACAGTACAAAACATAACCAGAAAAAAACTGGGACTCTTCAAGGACCCGGGTCGCCAACCCTGGACTGAAACACACAAGTACACAATCACCCACGCATCCCGTGAAAACTGCGTCAAGAGGGACCTACGCACATCATGCGTAAAGAAGGGGGGGAAATTGATGTGCCACTCTGTTTGGTGAAAAAATTCGTCGGTCTTCCGAGTACAATGAGTAAGTCAAGTAGATACTTTAGTGGACTTTGATCCCAGGTCCTCCGTCGTGTCCTTGCGATCTGCTAGGGTCCTGAACTCCTGAACTTTAAGGGCTTCTTAAACTGGCCCCTCTTGAGGCGGCAAGGGAAGGGAATGTGGTTGATATCCCGTACTCATGCAGGTGCTGCGCCACCACAGGCTGGTCATGGTGTTCGTTGCAGCGCAGGAAAATCTGGGGCCAAGTCCGTGACAGCTCAGCTTTGCCACAGGTCAGCAACTTCGTTCCTGGTGTAAACAGCAGCGTTCGGAAAATCGCGATTCGGTTTCGGGCCACGTCGGCGAAAACTCTGCAAGATAGCGCCAGATAAGCCCTAAGGAATCATAAAAACTACTCGACAGGATCTTATCTAAACGAATAAACGATTCGATTCGATTCAGGTCCTGAGGGGATCCCCTGATTCGATTCGAAGGTCATGTGGCGTAGGTTCAGGCGGGTTACACATTTCAGGCCATGTTAAAATTCAGTTACATTTCGGTTCGAATTTAACCAGGTGCTAAGGTGAAGTTAGTTGGTGATCCGTTGGAGGAACACCAAGTGCCAACCCATGAACCCTAGAAGTGCTCATCTCCAAAAGCGCTTTATGCATCCCTCCTGTCACGGCAAACTCATGACTGCTGAACTTTTTCAGGAATCCAATCCAATTTGGAAGCCTCAAAAGCTTCAAAAACAGCTAATATAAAATAAATAGTAAACTGGTTTGGAGGTGCAGCACAGCAGGTCGATGATGCTTGCATAATTCACTACCTGGGCTTCATTCTTGGCAAAGTTGCCGGCTGCATATGACAAGTGGCAAAGGTTGCCCCATAAGTGGTGACGTTAGTGTTGGAAGCAGAAGCCTCAATAAAAAAACGATTCTGCCGATTTTACTGTAAAAACGGGGTTGGAGGTGCAGCACAGCAGGTCGATGATGCTGGCATCATTCACCACCTGGGCTTCATTCTTGGCATTCTTATATATGTGTATAGGTCAGGTATAGGTGTATATATAAGCATGTATAGATGTATAGATAATGATGGAAACAAATGAAAATTAATTAAATTTAAATTATGTGTAAATTAAACACACAAAAATAAACTCACATCCGCGTATCAGAATGAAATGGTTGGGTGCTGGTTCTACTAATCAAATAAAGCAATCACGAATTATATAAATAACAATTACACGTAAATTAAAACATAAAAAATTATATAAATAACAATTACACGTAAATTTAAAACATAAAAAAATGAACTCACATCCTCCTATCAGAATGAAATGGTAGGATGCTGGTTCTATTGATCAAATCAAGCAAATACGAATTATTTAAAAACAATTACATGTATATAACAAATAATTACATCTTCCTAGAATGAGATGGTAGGGTGCAGGCTCTACCGATTAAATTCAAATCTTGATGAAATTTGAATTCAAATTAAATACATATTAATTGATATTATATGCAAAATACAGATATAGAAACTCACATCGTTCTAGCATGGAATATTAGGGTGCTGGCTCTTCTGATTAAATTCAAAACTTAATTAAATTAAATAAAGCAACTTACAGCTTCCTAGAATGAACTGGTACTGTGCTGGCTATGCTGATTAAATTCAAATTTACATTAAATACGAATCAAACAATAATTAAATTAAACAAAACTCACATCTTCCTAGAATGAAATGGTAGGGTGCTGGCTTTACTGATTAAATTCAGAAAATCACTTAATTTAAATTCAAATAAAATGTAAATTAAAAATAATTGAATTCAAAATAAAACAAATCCGCATCCTCCTAGAATGAGATGGTAGGGTGCTGGCTCTTCTGAATAAATTCAAAACTTAATAACATTTAAAATTGAATTAAAAACATATAAAAATAAATTAAATTAAATTAAATTAAATTAAAAAAAACTTACATCCTCCTAGATTGAAATGGTAGGGTGCTGGCTCTACTGTCCCATCCTGGCCTTCCCTTGGGTGAATTTGTTGCAAGATTAGGTAATGCAGCTCTGAATCACTCGCATCAACTTGAAATCTCTAAAAGACAATTAAATTAAAATCCAAATTAAATGTAAAAATAAAAACTCACATCCTCCTAGAATGAAATGGTAGGGTGCTGGGTCTACTGACAAATCCTGGCCTTCCCTTGGGAGAATTTGTTGCAAGATTAGGTAATGCAGATCTGAATCGCTTGAGTCATCATAGAAGCCAATTGTGAAGTTCATTATGAATTTGTTGCCAATCGTGTCGACAATGGTGAAGCCTTCCGAAAAGTGGATGGAGAAGATGATCATACCGGCTAGGTAGCCCTCAAATGCCCGTATGAACTGTTTTTCAAATTTTCCTGTGGAATTGGATAGGGAACTGTTTTTCAAATTAGAATTTTGAATTGGATGTCAAATGCGGGTATGAACTGTTTTTCTAATTTTCCTGTGGAATTGGATGGGGAACTGTTTTTCGCATTCGAATTTTGAATTGGATGTCAAATGCCCGTATGAACTGTTTTTCAAATTTTCCTGTGGAATTGGATGGGGAACTGTTTTTCACATTCGAATTTTGAATTGGATGTCAAATGCCCGTATGAACTGTTTTTCAAATTTTCCTGTGGAATTGGATGGGGAACTGTTGTTCAAATTAGAATTTTGAATCGGATGTCAAATGCGGGTATGAACTGTTTTTCAAATTTTCCTATGGAATTGGATGGGGAACTGTTTTTCACATTAGAATTTTGAATTGGATGTCAAATGCAGGCATGAACAGTTTTTCAAATTTTCCTGTGAAATTGGATGGGGAACTGTTTTTCAAATTAGAATTTGAATTGGATGTCAAATGCGGGTATGAACTGTTTTTCAAATTTTCCTGTGGAATTGGATGGGGAACTGTTTTTCAAATTAGAATTTGAATTGGATGGGGAATAGTTTATCAGATGTTCTTGTTGAGTTGGATGCAGAATATGATCATACCGACTGTGTAGCCCTCAAATGCGGGCATGAACTGTTTTTCAAACTTTCCTGTTGAGAATAGATTTTCAAATTTGAATTTTGGATTGGATGGAGAATATGTTTTGGAAATTGAATGATACGCTGGATGGGGAATAGGTTTTTAAAAAAATCCCATAAGTGGATGAAGAATATGATCATACTGACCGTTTAGCACTCAAATACTGGCGTGAACTGTTCTTCAATTTTTCGTATTGAATTGGATGGGGAACTGTTTTTCAAATTTTACATTTGAATTGTGGGGATTGGGGGTTGAGTGTTGGGGTTAGGGTTGGGTGGGGATGGGGTGTTGGGGTTGGGTGGGGTCAAAAATTTGGGGTTGGCGGTTGGTTTTTGGTGGGGATTGGGTGTTGGGGTTGGGTGGATGTTGGGGGTTTGGGGGTTGGGTTGGAGGCTGGGGGTTGGGTTTGTGTGGGGATTGGGTGTTGGGTGTTGGGGGTAGGTGGGGATTGGGTATTGGGGGTTGGGGGGGGGGGGGAACTGGGGGTTGGGGTTGGGGGTTGGGGTTGGGGGGGATTGGGGTTAGGTGTTGGGTTTGGTGGGGATTGGAGGTTGGGGGTTGTGGCTAGGCGGGGATTGGGGTTGGGGATGGGGTGGGGATTGGGGAGTTGGGGTTGGGTGGGGATTGGGTGTTGGGTGTTGGGTGTTGGGTGTTGGGTGTTGGGTTGGGTGGGGATTGGGTGTTGGGTGTTGGGTGGGGATTGGGTGTTGGGTGTTGGGTGTTGGGGTTGGGTGTTGGGTGTCGGGTGTTGGTGTTGGGTGTTGGGTGTTGGGGTTGGGTGGGGGGTGGGGGGGTGGGGGGGTGGGTTAGGTGTTGGGGGATAAGTTGGGTGATGATTGGGGGTTGGGTGTTGGGGTTCGGTGGGGATTGGAGGTTGGGGGTTGGGGGTGGGTGGGGATTGGGGGTGGGGGTTTGGTGATAGGGTTTGGTGGGGATTGGTGTTGGGTGTTGGGGTTGCTTGGGGTGGAAATTGGGGGTTTGGGGTTGGGTGGGTGGGGATTGGGGTTAGGGGGTTGGGGTTGGGGGGGGGTCCCACCAACATCCACGACTCCCCACCACCACCCACATCACCCACCACCACCCACTACTCCCCATTCACCACCCACATAACCCACCAACACCCAACACCCTCACACCACCTAGTACTCCCCACTCCCCACACACATCACCCACCAACCACCAACAACCACTACTGCCCCCCACCATCCCCCCCCCCCCACCCCCCACCCCCACTTACACCCTCACACACCACCACTCACCACTACCCACCCACAACACCCACCACCCTCACACCACCTAGTACTAACCACTCCCCACACACATCACCCACCACCACCCACAACTCTCCACCACCATCCACCACCACCCACCACCACCCACATCACCCACCACCACCCACTTACACCCTCACACCACCACCCACCACTACCCACCCACAACACCCACCACCACCCTCACACCACTTATGTACTCACCACTCACCACCCACATCACCCACCACCAACCACTAATCCCCACCCCCACCCACCCCCACCGACTACTCACCACCAATACCCACTTCCACCCTCACTCTACACCCACCACTAACCACCAACACACCCATCACCATCACCACTCTCACCTGACAAACTGAGGACAGCAGCAAATCGGATAGTTTGATTGGCCGGCACTAAATTGCCAGCGAAGCGAGCATCTAAATAAGCGGCCCAGTCATCAGAGTTTCGAGTGATGTTGTCGAATCCAAGGGGTTGAATGATTTGATCACGGTTTGGGAGGGGAGGAGGACTGTAGTTTGGTTGTGACGCCACATGGCTGAGGCAGCTGAGGCCGATGATGAACATTAGCAGCAGGGGTGGTAGAGCAGCGGGGAGGAGGAGGAGGGGGGTGATAGGAGGCATGGTAATGGTAGCAGCCTGGGGGATGGCAGTAGGGTATGGGGTCAGAGAGGACTGTAGTTTGGTTGTGAAGCCACATGGCTGAGGCAGCTGAGACTGATGATGGAAATCAGCAGCAGGGGTCGTAGTTGAGCGGGGAGGAGGAGGAGGGAGGTGATAGGAGGCATGGGAATGGTATTGACATGGGGGATGGAAGTAGGGTATGGGTTTGGAGGAGTGGGTGGGTGGGTGGGTGGGTGGGGAGAGAGAGGAGGAGGAGGGAGGTGATAGGAGGCATGGGAATGGTATTGACATGGGGGATGGAAGTAGGGTATGGGTTTGGAGGAGTGGGTGGGTGGGTGGTGGTGGGTGGGTGGGGAGAGAGAGGAGGAGGAGGGAGGTGATAGGAGGCATGGGAATGGTATTGACATGGGGGATGGAAGTAGGGTATGGGTTTGGAGGAGTGGGTGGGCTGGGTGGGCTGGGTGGGTGGGTGGGTGGGGAGAGAGAGAGAGGAGTGGGGAGGTGATAGGAGGCATGGGAATGGTATAGATCTGCGGAATGGAAGGAGTGTGTTGGGTTGGATGGGTGTGCTGTATGTGTGTGTGTGTGTGTGTTTCTTTTTATTTGTGTGTGTGTGGGGGGGGGTGGGGGGGTGGGGGGGGGAGATGATAGGAGGCACGGGAATGATTTAGAGCTGCGGAATGGACGGAGTGTGTGGGGTTGGATATGTGGGTTGTGTTTGGGCGTGTTTGGGCGTGTTTGGGGGGGGGGGAGGGGGGAGAGATAGAGAGGAGCTAGAGGAGAAAGGAGGCGCTAGGAGGCATGGGAATGGTATGGAGCTGAATAATTGAAGCATGGCGTGGGGTTGGATGGGTGAGCTGTATGTGTTTATGTTTCTTTTTCTCTTCTTTTTGAGGGGGGGGGGGGGGGGGGGAGAAGGGAGGAGGTGATAGGAGGAATGGGAATGGTAGGGGGCTGAAGAATGGAAGCAGGGTGTGGGTTAGCTGGGTGGTCTGTGGGGGGGGAGGGGAGGAGGACAGAGGTCGTATGAGGCATACTACCCACCACCACTCTCTCACCACCCACCACTACGCACCACTCTAACACCACCCACCACTACCCACCACCACTCTCATACCACCCACTACTACCCACCATTAGCCACCACCACTCTCACACTACCCACTACTACCCACCACCAGTCTAACACCACCTACCACTACCCAATACCACTGTAACACCACCTACCACTACCCGCGACTACCCACCACCACTCAAACACCACCCACCACTACCCACCACTACTCTAACACCACCCACCACTACCCACCACTACCCACCACTACCCACTACTACCCACCACTACCCACCACCACTCTAACACCACTCACCACTACCCTCCACTATCCACCAGCACTCACACCACCTGCCACTACCCACCACCACTCTCACACCACTCACTACTACCCACCAGTAGCCACCACCATTCTCACATTACCCACCACCACTCTCACACCACCCACCACCACTACCCACCACTACCCACCACCACTTTCACACCTCCCACCACTCTCGCACCACCCACCACTAACCACCACTAACAACCACCACTGCCAACCACCTCCACCCACCACCACTGTTGCACCCACCACCCGCAACCCACACCCACCACCACTACCCACCACCTCTCACCCACCACCCACCACTGCCCACCACAACCCACCACTACCCACCACCACGCATACACCACCCACCACTACCCACCACCACTCTCACACCACCTACTACCCACTACCACCCGTACACCACCCAACACTACCCAAGACCACTCTCACACCTCCCACTTCCCACCACTACCTATCAAGACTCATACACTACCCAACACTACCCAACAAGCACACTCTCACACCACCCAACACTGCTCAACCCTACCCACCACACTCTCACACGAACCACCAATACCCTGAACCACTCTGCCAGAACCAAATCCAACCTGCACCGACCCACTCGCCTGACAAAACCCCACTCGCCTGACAAAAATACTCGCAATACTGCGTTTTATCCCCTAGTGTCCTATGCTTGCTAACTGTAGCATTCTGATCACGCAGCGCAGCGATGCAGGCTAGTTGTCTCGAGCCAGATGCGCTATCTCCGCAATTAAGAGCATTGTGTCATAGCAGCGGGATGGGCACGTTACTATTTCAGTTGCCGCGAGATGACGAAAAAGCGACAAAAACGTGTACGCGAATAGGACGGGCAATACAGCCAGCGTATCGAAGAAAGTCGATAACCCTGCAAGAGCACAGCGATGAAGAAGAAGTGTAAACATAATCGGTTTGAATTCGGTTGAAATTCGCCCTGGGTATCGAGCGAAGTTGGTTCAGATTCCGTTAGGATTCCATCTCGTGGCGCGGGCCTCCACGCAGATGAGGCGGAATCCAATCCTCAAAATTTGCCGTACGAACTTTGCGAACGTTTTAATCTTTACGAGATAAGAGTGAGAGGTGTGACACACGTTGTTAGCGCCCCTGCATCCTGCATGGGTAACGACTTCAGTTCGCGTCGACCGGCCGAGCACAGAAAGCGGGCCATAGTACTACGCCGTCTTTCTTAACCTGGGCATAGTACATCAGGCGAGCAAAACGGGTGCGCAAAACGGGTGCGCCGAAGGCCCGAACGGAAGGGTTCACCACTTCGCCCTGCAAAATTGCATTTGAACCGCACCGACTGACGTTTGCATACGGCAGGCAGCTCTATCAACTAGCAAAGGCAGTCACCACGTCTCCGAGACTAATTTCAGACAAAATTTATTTGCAGTCACGTCACCTCATCTTCCAGGCAGATTTAAGTCAACCTGCCCCGGACCTGCCCCCCCAACCAGGTGACGTTTGGATTCGGCAGTCCAGTCACCTCGAAGGAGACTGACTAGTCACAGCCGGTGGGGGCAAAGCCCCAATTAATGAGGCAGCGGCGCAACCGTGTACCAATGCGTGGTATACGAAACACACATTCCACAAGAACAACCACGAGGGCAGCAACAAGACGCATCGTGATGACACCGCACACCGCACACCGCACACAAAAAACCTAGTGACAGCGGGGATCGGAGGTCCACGATATTTGCCACCAAAACAGCTCAAGGTGACAAAAAAAACATATTGAGAGCGGGGATTCCCATACTCAACTCAAGGGCGGTCACGCTCTTGTTGTGTTGTGCACCAGTTTGTATGTATGTTGCAGGGTACTTCAAATGGCCAGATTTGCCAGCGCTTTAGCGCACTTGAACACAAAAATACTGCGCTTTGTAGTGCAAAAAGCGCAAAAATTGCTTGCTGCGCCCACAGAGGGTTGCAAAAAACTGCGCTTAAAGCGCAGAGGGGGTCAAAAAGTCAGCGCTCAAAAGCGGAAAAGCGCGCGCTTTGAATTACCCTGTAGGTTGCAGTCAAGGGGTAGGCCAAATATGCTAAATGGACTTTCCCAACCGTAGTAGGAAGGGCTTAAAAAGAAAAAGCACTGACGAACTGAACCCCAAATTTCAATCGTTTTCCCGACGGGGGGGGGAGGGGCGGGGGGGGGGGGGGGCTGATTTCGTGCCACAGTGATCATTTAATTCTACAGTATCATCATCTAAAAATAAAATCTCATTTGGGATGATGATTTAATTGTGTGATTATTATCGCATTTTTTTTAAATTGCATTGAGTACTTCCACCCTTCAAAGGAATCAGGATTCATGACCAGCTTCATACTGGAGTTTTTACGGTATCGTCCAATTCAGGTTTAATCTTCATTTTCTCAACAACAACAAAATTATATCCTCAGCGTATAACAGACGAAGATGCATCTCATCTTCGACCACTTTTCTACCGTCAACCATATCACAGCACCTGCAAATTCTGCCAGAACGAGAGGTGCTCCTTTCTGATTCAACATTTGAGTTGTGTTGTACTGGTAATGCTGCCGGATAAAAAATATGAGTAGCAGTGGGTAGCACAGAAAAAGTGTCGCATGAAATATATGTTGCCTGCCAATATCTGATTCGATTCGCCCACTTTTTTATTTCGCCAGAGAACAATTCAGAATGCTTTTTCGTTGCCGGCATGACTGTATCTTCAATTGTATCGAGTCTAGCAGCTAGGATAATAGATTTTACGGTATTTGTTTAGGCAATGCTGCTTAGCGCGTTCGGTCTAAAAACCGATGTAACGAAAATGAGGAGTGCTTGTCGCATCAGCTATGTTATGCCCTGTACTAGGCTTCCGTAGTACACGATCCACTTCATAGCCAAGCCATGGCTGTCCAGCCTATATGTTGTATGTTGTTACAGTCCAGGGGGAGGCCTAATAGGCTGAAGGGACTTGCCCAACCGTGACAGGCGGGGCTAACACGAAAACGCACTGTCGAAATGAACCTCATTCATGAAGACAAGAGTTGGCTGAAAGCTAAGTAATTGAAATTGAAATTGAAAACCATGTAATATTTCAAACACAAGAAGCCAAGCCAAGCAAAACAAAACATGGCTGTTGGACCTGATGGCATGATTGGCTGAACAAGTCCTTGGAGGTACATGGCAACACATTGGCGAGCTGCCAACTCACCCACTGCTCCAGTTGGCTGAACAAGTCCTTGGAGGTACATGGCAATACATTGGAGAGCTGCCAACTCACCCACTACTCCAGTTGGCTGAACAAGTCCTTGGAGCGAGGTACATGGCAACACATTGGCGAGCTGCCAACTCACCCACTGCTCCAGTTGGCTAAACAAGTCCTTGGAGGGACATGGCAATACATTGGAGAGCTGCCAACTCACCCACTGCTCCAGTTGGCTGAACAAGTCCTTGGAGGGACATGGCAATACATTGGCGAGCTGCCAACTCACCCACTGCTCCAGTTGGCTGAACAAGTCCTTGGAGGTACATGGCAATACATTGGCGAGCTGCCAACTCACCCACTGCTCCAGTTGGCTGAACAAGTCCTTGGCAGTGTCGCAATAGCCGCGGAAAATTGGCAGATAGAGTTGGCAACGGACTCAAGCGGACCGAAGCCAGTTAGTTACGAGACAGTTGGCTGACGTGTCAGGCTTCGTCTAAGCTGCATGTCATCGCGCAAACCAACAGACGGACAACGGGGTGACCATAGGGGCTCCTGCCCCCCAGAAGGGGGGGGGGGGGGGGGGGGGGGGGGGGGGGGGGGGGGGGGGGGGCAAAAACTATGTAACAATTCAAATAGAAAAATAGCCAAGCCAAAGCTGTTGAAGGTGATGACAAGGATACAGCGAGCAGACTTGACACGCTGGAGCCATGTGACCTACTTCCAACCCCCCTATATTGCAGAGATTTTTGGCGGAGCCCCCAGGGTTACCCATTTGTCTGCCTGTGCGACCGACCAACCATCAGGGTACTTCAAACGGACCCCAGGGGGTTAGGGTTTAGGTTCCTGGGATGCACCCTAATTCGGTAGGTTGCGTCCTGGGACACACCCAATGTGGTAGGTTGCGTCCTGGGTCGCACTCTAATTTCTAGGCTGCGTCATACTATCAACAGAACCCGTGGCCCACGGAAATGGAGTGGTGGTGGGCCAATAAACTAATGGGTGAGACGCAAACTAATGGGTGAGACGCAACCAACATCCTGGACCTGCGTCTGGGACGCAACGGACCCTCCCATGTTGCGTTTGCGACGCAACGGACCCACCCATGTTGCGTCCTGCGACGCAGGATGCTGTGTCCTGCACTACCCTGCCGACCATCCGTCTGACCGAGATGAAGCCTGACACACCAGGCAACGGTCTTGTAACTAACTTGCTTCCTTTGCCAACTCTCGCTCTGTCGCGATCACTCTCCGCCATTTTTTAGCGTCGCATGCGACGCTGCATAGAACTTGTCTTTTCAGCTACAAGCACCAGCTTCAAGGTAGCTCCTCTTCATGGCTTTTCAGCCTAACCCATAGCAGGCTAGTGCGCCTGGAAGCCAGCATAATCGCTTTTCTAGCTCTGCTGATATCTGTGGACTTTGCCCAATGGCTGGCTCAGGGAGCTACCTAGAAGCTGCTTCTTGTAGCTGAAAAGGAAAACACTGCTATATCGGCAGTCGCTGCCTGTTGCCCCCCTTATCCCTAAGTTTCTGTTCGCTGTGCTCCACACTTCACGGTTAGCAGACCAGAGTTGGCTGCAAAACCATGCAGAAATTAAATTCTATCCAATCTGCCCTAGGGTTGGTGAGTAAGAATCCAAGGGACTTGCCCAACCCAAGTAATCATCCAATCCATGTAACAATCATATCAGCTGCTCCCTTGTTCCTAAGGCTCTGTGCCCCACACTTCACAGTGAGCAACCGAGAGGTGGCTGAAAAAACATGTAACGATTAAATCCTATCCAATCAGCCCTACACCATGGCTACGCCATGGTCCTAAAATGGGCCTTGCGTCGTCACTATTGCTACAAAACTGGAAGTTTATAGAGCTGTTAAAACATATTGGAGTCTGAAGTACAGAGAGTTGTTAAAACATACAGGAGTCTGAAGTACAGAGGGCTGTTCAAAAGTAATGGAGTCTGATGCACAGAAGGTAGAAAGAAGACAAGGAGATGCTGCAATGCCCGTGGCATGCTAATGCTGTCAAGGCGCTGATGTCTTGTACTTGGTAAGGTTGTCAAGGGGACCTGCTGTCAAGGCGCTGATGTCCTGTTCTTGGTCAGGTTGTAAAGGGGACATGCTCACGGCAATAGGTCTGGACCTGGCAGTACAGCACCCGCGTGTAATGTCAGGTCAGGATGTTCATGTCATCTCAGATTCTTCTTTTCTTGTTCGGGCCCCATGCGCGCTCAGTTTTTTTGCTTCGCCAGCTTTCTGAAGCATATTTTAGGATAACAGGCTGCCCCCACCTCGTCAAAATGGGTGGCCTGGACACCCTCAGTCTGAGAAAACTCCGATATTCGGCCCCCTCAATATTTCCAGGGTGGTCTTGAGCCGCATCGCGAAACTATTCAGAACACTAGATAGCATGATGGTAGCTACCGGAGTAGAGCTCTGTACCTGCGAGATTCATAGATTTAGAAAGTGGTGGACGCTCGGAACCGCAAGAGCTCGCGGGCTGACCTAAGTCCCTCACCAAGTCGTGGTGAGTAGGCACTAGTGAGCTCAGGAAACGAACTCGAATAAACTCGCTGAGCGACAAATTGGCTATCTGTTAAGCGCATGGCCTTCCCTACGTCCAGTAGGTACCATTCATTCAGGCAGAACATTCCGAGCATCAGCATCGAGGTCAAGGAAAATATTTCCCCGGGACCCGTTTTCACCCTTTTTCGCACATGGATGGCAGGTCTAAAGTCGGGCTGGTCTTCATCATGAACACCCATGCCGCCTAGAATATCGCTCAACTTCGTTCCTGTTGCTTCTGTCTGCCATGCGGACCTTTGCATTTCTCGAATGTTCTCAATGGCAAGACCATGGGTCTTGACGGCCTCAATATCCCCCCCGAATCCATTGGGACCAATATACACTCATTCCAGCCATCCAGCCATGCTAACTCTGCATGAGTTAGCGCAGGTATGTAGCCGCTGCTCCAGCGTATGTAGGGGCGTGGGAAGCCGAAACCAGGCCGAACAGGCCAAAACTCAATCAAGAGCCACTCCCGGCCTCACTCTTCCTAGGACAAATGAAAGCGTAACCGTACTGCTGGCTGGTGTCAAATCACCGAAATTTGGTACTCGAAAACTTGCATGCATTGCTGTCTAGACGCTGATGTCCTGTACTTAGTTATGCTGTCAAGCGCAAGGGGACATGCTGTCAAGGCGCTGATGTCCTGTACTTGGTCAGGTTGTAAAGGGGACATGCTGTCAAGGCGCTGATGTCCTGTACTTAGTCATGCTGTCAAGGGGACATGCTGTCAAGGCGCTGATGTCCTGTAAAAAAAAGATAACGCCTGGAGGGGCGTGGTGTTAAGGGGACCCTCCCGTACGCCGCAGCTGGGGAAAGTCACCATGGCAGACATAGTAAGTGTCACCCTCCAGGCTGGAGGGACTCCTTCATGCGACGTGTGGCAAGAATGCTGGTACAGGAGGCGGTAGATTCTCTGTGCAGCTTAGAGATGAGTTTGTCTACGTGTTCGCGACTGATCCCTAAGGTGGAGAGATTGGTAATAGTTGGGATTGGTATGGTACCAGTGGTACCTATGGTGAAGACTAGGTAATGTACAAGGAATCCTTGTTGTTGAAGGATACGTTGGAGCTCCTTATGCTGAACGCTCTTTTCCTGGAATTTGATTTGGTGGTTAGTGTCTGAAGCAGTAGCCCAGTTTCAACTAGGTAGGGACTTTTCTGGTTTGGATTCGTCGTCAATGAGGAGGAGATCAGGCCTGTATTTATCCCATGTGGCTTGGGGAAGATCAGGGGTTTTGAGGGTGGCTGGGGGTCTTGTGGGAATGTCGGAGGACGCTTCACAAGTGCCTGCATCCATGTACATGGGGAGAGCCCCCAGAGCTCCTTTGGCTACTGCCTTTTGGATGAGTTGGACCGCCTTATTATGTCTGTTAATATACATTCCTTTGAAGACAGGGTGGCTGCACCCAGCAAGAATGATGGCCAGCTCAGTCCTGTGCTTTACCGCACAAAGAGGGCAGTTATCATCAGAGGGGGGGCTAGTGCTAGTACCATTGGGGCGTTTGTATCTGTACGCTCAATTTCCTAGTCCATAAGCGTCCCCACCGAGCCTTGTGGATTTGTATTTTTTGCCACCATTTCATGTCGGTGGATTGCCAGAAACGATTACTAGCCTGAGGGAGGAGGAAGGGGTTGGCTTGCTCCCACATGGAGGAGTATATACCCGTGGTGTTGGCATGCCCGGTGTGCAGGGGGGTGGGGAGGTTTCGCCTTGATACCCTTGGTGAGAATTGTTGGCGGCTTGCCGGGGGGCTGGTCCCCATTAATGAGATTTGGGGGGCTGGACAGACGGCCAATTGCATATTGAGGTGCGCATGTTCCCCTGTTTTAAGTGGCCCAATTACATTGTATCCTGTCGTCGCTTCTTTCACGAGCGTGTCTGCCTCGCCATTCCCTATGATTCCTGAGTGAGATCGGAACTTAAGCAGGCGTGTGGTAGCAGCAGCGTTGTGTCTGTTGATAATGTGGATGGCGATGTCTTGCAGGAGGTCGCGGTGTTTGTTTTCCCGGGTCCTGCTGGGATGGTAAATGTGCAGGTTAATAAGCTGCAAGGAACATAAGCTGTCGGAGTAGATGGTGAGTTCTTCATCTATTTCGGAGTGTATGAGTGCTTGTTTGGATTGCCACGAGTTCGGCCGCGATTGATGTCGGCAGTGATGCCCTGTCCGCCAGGGTCTATGCGGAGGCAACGTGAAGCGGCCCTGGGGGAGTATACGCGCTGCCCCTAGGCGTAGGACGCCGTCTTTGTCTATGATGGCACTTCCATCTGTGTGTACAGAGAGAGGCCTGGTGCTTGTAGATAGCATGTGTGCACGGGAGCACGGGGGGTGTTATGGGTGTGGGGTCTATCTGCATGGGGGTGGGTTGTTGTGCCCAGGTCTTAAGGAGGGAGCTAAGTGCCTTGGGTAGGTGGGTGGTAGGAAGGCCCAGTTGGGAGGGGGGGGGACCTGGTCGTGGGATGGAAGTGGCCCCCATGTCCCTCATGGTTTTGGGCCCATGTGGTGGGTGGGTTGTGGAGGTTCTTGGCATGGCCAGCTGGGTTTGAGATGGCAATGAGTTTGGTAGGTTCCTCTGTGTCTCTTGGCAGGGTTGAGTTTTCCCCCCGTCCAGATTAGGGAGGGGGTGAGGGGTTTGGCTTGGGAGGCAGAGTGGCTAGTTCCATAGCCCATGGGTGATTTAGGAGGGCGTTATGGGCATATGTGGGTTTGTGTGGGACCAAGAGAATGGTGCACGCGGGAATATCAAGGGTGTGAGCATGTATGGCACTGCCTAGTGCCCATCGAACAGCCTTGTGGGCCTCTTCAGGGTTCTGGCTGGTGAGGTGTGTGTTTCCCCCGTACAAGGTTGGGTGTAGCAGTGGGGTCCTAAGCCAAACAGTTGGCCAATGGGGGTGGGGGTGTTGCCCGATGGGGAGGTGGGGACTCATTAGGAGGGGTGATGTGTCAAGGTCCGTTGTCATCCCCAGGATGGACATAGCTTTGTGTATGGCAGGGGAGACATTGGAGATGGTAGTGTCTTAGTGCTGTGATAGGAGGGTTGCTACGTCTCCAGCGAAGGTTCCTGTGCTGTGGAGGGTCCAGAGGTGGGGAGAGTGTGCCTTGGTGGTATGGTATCTGTGGTGGAGGAGGTGGACTTGGGAGAGGGGTATATGACCGACACATTGGCCCTGTTGGTGATAGATGTAGGGTGGTGTCTCCGTTGTTGAGTTGGGGAGGGAGGTGGTGGTACCTGTCCTTCAGTGTACCAGCCTGTATGTGGTATTTGCCGGGGGGGTGGATATCCCAGTCTGGGTGGTGGTCTGCCGTGTTAATGATGAGGTTTTGCCTGAGTTCGCTATACCATTTGGCATCAAACTCTCCTCCCTCCGCCCACTGTCCTTGTTGTTGGAGGTTAGTGAGGTGGAGGTCTTGTCTGGGTGGAATGGAGGGGGGGGGGCTTTGGGGTAGTTTCAGTGTTGTAGGCATGGAGGAGTTCCTGAATCTGGTGGGGGCCAACCAGCAGGGTGATTTGTTCCTCTGTGAGATGGACGGGGGACCAAGTGACCACAATGGAGGTGCAGAGGGAGTAGGTGTGGGAATGCACGGGGGAGGCCAGCAGATATGTAACAAGGGAGATGGGTGGCAGAGAATGGTGCATGGGGCTTTCTGGACCCTCCAATATCTGTGATGGGGGTTTCTCGAGGTTCGTTAGCCTTCCTCTTTGGGGCTCTGAAGCCCAGGAGGTGGGTCAGGCTGTGTTGGTTTCCATATAGGAGGTGGAGGAGCTTGGCTGGGGTTGGGGGAGCAAGGAGGTCTGGGGTAGAGACAGCATGCACCAGGTCGTCGGGGGAGCTGTTCTTACGGATGGTGTTGTGTTTGTAGTACGAGGCGTCAGTACATTTGTGGGTGTCATTTCTGATGAATTGCATTCTGGCAGTCCAAGCAATCTTGGGGTCAGTGCTCCAGGCTTGAGCATACTTGGTGGGGTGAAGATAGGACTCTCTGGCCCACCACATGTGTGCATTGGAGGCAGGGATCTCCTCGATATTATGCGTGGGGGGCTGTGTTGTGGTTGGGGTAAGGATGCCGGCACTGGGGTCAAGGGTCGGGGCAGTATTGGGGCGGTGTCCCAGTTGTTAAGGTGGTGGCTGATGTATATGTGGAGAAACTTGGTAATGTGCCGTTGGGGAATGCGTAGGTGTATGGGGAGGGTCCTCGAAGCCAAGGGCAGGGGGCTGTGGGCAGGAGTAGGGTTGAGGTGGGCTTCCAGGTGGGGGTGGAGAGCACAGGTGTAGGCTGAGTCTGTTGAGGGCAACTTTATGCCTAGTGGAGACTCTGGTGCCATAGGTGTGCGAGAGGGTATTGGATGGGATGATTGTGGTCCCATCAGGGCTCACAATGTCAGCCAGGGAAGTAATTCCCAAGGGGATGAGGGTTTTGAGAAGGTCGGGGGGAATGGTGTGTTGGGGTAAGTCCGGGAGGGAGTCTTGAAGGGGGTTGAGTAGGGTTTCATCCTCCATATGGATTTGGATGGAGGCTCTTTTGAGGATGTGCATTTGCCTGGCCAAGGTAAAGTATTGAAGTGTGTGGCTGGGCAAGGTAAGAGGATCCATACCCTGGAGCATAGCAGCTTCTTTGTGGAGGAGGGCTGTAGTGAGCCTGCCTAGTTTCCCCGTGTCGTTGAGGGACCTAGTGAGGTGGGCTGCTGTAATTTGGGCATAGTTCACCATTAGGGAGGGGATACCCAATCCTGCCTGTCCCAAGGGGAGGCAGACACTAGCAGTTGGGAATGAGGGGTGTAGGTCACAGCATTTTTTAGCCAGGGTCCATAAGGCCTTGTCTAAGATGCCTATATCCGAGTAGCTGTAGGGTGCTACGGTCATAGGGTAGGTGATGGCAGGCTTAATACACGTGGTGATGAGTCTGAGACATTGGAGAGGGGTGGCGCCTTTTTGGTTTGGCAGTGGTGAGGATTTGGTGTCCTTTACTATGTATGAGGGCCAAGGCTTGTTTCATGAGGGGTCTCCAGTTTAGGGTGAGGCTAACCGGCACCCCTAGATACTTGTATGGTTCATTTGGGGGAAGGTATGTAGCCCATGTGTCGTTAATGAGGATGGTGTTGTGGAGAAAGTTTGGTTAGGGCCTTGTGGTTGGTGGGATCCTTGGGGTGGGAGCCATGCAATATGCCAGTGGTCATGCATTTACCCCCCCGTTAAGAGGAATCCCCAGACCAAGTACTGAATTGTTGCAGCTTTAAGGCATTGTACCTTGAGGTTGTCTGCTGTGTTAGTGACCACACTGGTGTCATCAGCATATCCTAGGCTACTGTTTTATCTTGGTCAGTATTGGATGTTGAGGTTATGCCTTGCTTGTATCCTCTGCCCCCGGCTTGTTAGCCATCTGAGGAGAGTTCGGATGAAGATGATGAAGAGTAGGGGGGAGAGGGTGTCACCCTGGATGGTGCCTCTTGTGATTGTGAATTGGTTTTGCCTTGAGTGTTGTTGAGGTACATGTGGGTAAGTAGCCCCGTTTGTAAATGTCCCTTCACTGTTTCAATGACCATCTACCGGGATTCCAAGGTCCATACATAGTTTTGGAGGCAGCTTGGTTCATGGTCCACCATATTAAAGGCAGATGAGAAGTCAAAGTAGGGCAGCAAACAGGTCTCTTTTTGAGTGGGCCGCATCCTCGATGTCATGTAGGAGGTGGGTGAGGCTGTCTATGGGTGCTTCTGTTCTGTCTGAATCCCTCTTGGGAGTCACTGAGGACTGTGGTGTTGGCCAAGTATTTGGACATCACTGTATGTAACCATGTTAGTCCAACAATTTACCCATTGTGTTGTTGAGGCCAATAGGTCTGTAGTGGTTGGCTTGGGTGGGGTCTCCTTTCTTGGTAAAGCATGATGGTGTGTTGGAGGTCTTCCAGCAAATGGGGGTGTAGCCGGTGATGTCCACATAAGCCCAAACATTTATATGTATGGTGTGGTGCCAAGACCAGGGGAGGCAGGTTAGTAGTTCATTGGGGATTCTGTCTGGGCCAGCCTGTTTGCTTTTTGCTACGTGTTGGATGCGTGTTTGGTATTAGAGAAACTCCATGAGGTAGGGTAGGATGGGGTTGGAGTGTTGGGGGTTGGGCCCTGGTTTCTAGGGAGTAATGTGTCTAGCAGGGAAGGCCCATGGAGGGGGGGCGGTCTGTCTGTCCTGGGGTAGGTATTTGCCGGTGCAACTGTGTGGTGAGGGGGGGCCATCAAGTGTCCCATGTGCTCCCCCAGATGTCCAGGAAGGTCATTAGTGGACGTTTTGGTGTTGGCCAGTGGTGGAGGTCTTGGAGGGTCTGGGGTGACGTCGGATTATCAGAGTTTTTGAAGATGTTTGTTTTTTGCTGTGGGCTTGTTTGAGGTTTGTTGGATAGTTGGGTCATTAAGGCTGCTTTGCCAGTGGCGGTAGCTGTTTGTCTGCTGTTTGTGAGAATTCTCCGGAGGGCAGGGAGGGCCTCATCGAGGGATATATTGATTGGCAGCGCAAGAGTGAGGGCATGGTCTGAGGCAATTGCTGATATGGGTGAGGGGGTGGTAGGATGGTTATGGCATGTTTCTAGGAGAGTAGAATGGGGCCGGGTGGGGTAGGAGTTGGGGTCGGTGGTTAGGAGTTTCCTCTGTACGTCTTAAGTTGTTGGATATGGGAGTTGATTTTGGCGTGGGCTTTGTGGCTCTTCTTTCTGTCAAGGAAGTGCCCTGGATTTGGTTCCTGGTAGGGCAGGTTTCAAACATACGTGGTGAGGGCCATCCTAATAGGTTCCATAATCTGGTTGCTGAGATTGTCGAGGTCTCATCTTTTGCAAGGAGAGTGTGTTTGACTGTGGTGGGAGGTGGGATGGAGAGGAAGTTTGTCTCCTATGAGGTTGGTGGGCCTGGTCCCACAAGTCCCTGATGTGTTGGGGTGTGGGTTCCATGAAAGAAGGTAGTGTGCGTTTCTTCAAGATGGCCTTTCTAGTGGCGTTCATGGAGCCTTTCTGACGGGGGTGACTAGTTGTTGGGGTCTAGGAGGGGGGGTGTCAGTCAATGTCAGGGGTATGTGAAGGTAAATAGGGGGGATAATTTGGTGAAGGGCCATATGGTCTAGGTATCCTCCGACTCCCTGGTCTTTTCACTAATATGGGGTGAGGGGTTGGGGCAAGGGGAGTGAGGATGTCATCGATTCTGCTGTGGATGCTCGAGGTTGCCTTCCTGGTAGCAATGAAGGTGGGTGCTCTAGTGGAAGGGTTGGTGGGGTGGAGGTTGAGTTGGGAAGCACATAGATATGTGATGTTGTCTGTGTGGGAAGTGGCGTGGGTAGATCTATCTGAGGGAAAGAGGTTGCTTTCCAAAGTCCCCTCCACAGACGTGTGGTGTGATTGGGCTTTTTGGTGTGTTGGAGTTCCGATGTATGTATAGGCGCTTGCCCGTTGCTGGGTTTGGTCATGGGCATGTAGACGCCTATGAATGTGTGTAGGAGTTGGGGTGGTTGAGCCGGAGTGAGTGTGCACCAGGCACCAGCGCAGGTCTGCATGTTGCACTTCCATGGTGGACGGGGGGGCCTAAATTGCTTTGTGGGTGAGGATTATGACCCCTCCTTTACGTGGTTGTTGTCCCGGGGTTTTGGCCACACTATGGTGGTGAAGGGAGTTATTGGGGGAAGTTCCTCTCTTGTAGAATTGGATGAAGGAGAGGCAGGAGAGCAGTTTGGTTTCTGTAGAATAGGCCACATAGTTGTGGTCTAGGATGTGATTGAGAATTAAGCTCCCTAGGAGCTCCTCAAGCCCTCTGGCACGTTGAGGAGTAGAAAATGTATGTTATGCCATGTAGTAGTCCCTTGGGGTGAACTGGGCTGGTGGGTGGGTTGTTGGCAGGTCCATTATCCTTAGGGTTAAAAGGATGGTTGGTTTAAAGCATGTTTGTTTGATGGCTTCTTAGCATGTTGGGGGGGGGGGGGGGGGGGGGGGAGGGGGGGGGGGGGGGGGGGGGGGGGGCTCCCTTGGAATTGGTGGTGGTCGAGGTGGGGGGGGAAAAAGTTGTGATTGGTGTTTTGTTTGAGTTTAAATGTTGGGAGCCCAGGTTTTGCGAGTGTTTTTCAGATGCTTGTTTGGGGTGCCTGATATTTTTTGTGGTGGGGGGGTGCTCTGTGGTACGCACGTTTTTTCAGGTTGGTGACAGTTGAAGGGGGCAGCATCTCTGTATCGCAGTCCATTGCCGTGTTGGGGGGGATGTGGATCGGGCGGCTGGCGTCCTTCTCATGGTAATCTTCCATTGTTGGGTTGTGAGGCATGGGTTTTGTAGGAGTTGGTAGTAGGGGATGAGTTGTCGTATAGTATGCGGCATCGATCGCAGGACGTCAAGATGGTATTTGGGGTCCAAAAAATCTCATGTCCCGCTCTCATTTTTTAAGATGAAGATTGTTCCTATATAGGGCCTGCAGGCTCCCGGTTGTGGAGTCCAAAGGCGATTGGCAAGAGGGTTTTTTGAATCTATCAATACCAATGTTTGGTTTGTTTTTAGACAACCGGCATGTTTTATAGGGGCATTGGGGAAGGGGGGTGGTTTAAGTTCAAGATACATTTACTGTGTCTTGCAGACGTTGGTCTTTTGCTACTGCCAGGTAGGATCCCAGGTTGTAGGGTTTTCAGGGATAAGGGTCGTGCGGGGTTTGGGTGTTAGCGGATTATAATCAGGTTGTACGATTCGTGAAGTATTCCATCTGGGGGGCATTCGTGTGCATGTAGGCCTGCATCAGCATATTAAGTAAAATTCCCTGCGCGGAGGGATGAAGTGGTTCGGCCAAACCCACTACAGGTCATTACGGGTTGGCCTTGAGTATCCGGTGATGTCTCTCCCCAAATTTGAATGGATTTTTCTGTGTCGACATAGGTCCACCGAGATAGGCATTGAATGGGCGTGCCATTGCAGTGGCAATCGAATTTGTTTCTCACATGTATGGGTAGGATAGCACTCAGGCGCCGGGGTTGGGTCTAAGGCAACAATCTCCCCATGTCGCAGTGCCATTCGTGTGTTTTTGGGGGGAGGTGCGTTGGGGTGAGCTGGCGTCCTCCATCATGGGTATATTCCATCGTTGGGTAGCGTAGGCCATTGGGTATCGGGAGGGGTTGTATCTTTGGTAACAGCCAGACAAAATTCGCAAGCTGGAATTGGGGTTCCAAAACGCTCATGTCTGAGTCTCATCTTTAGGTGAGGATTTGCCTCATATATAGCCTGCCAGGCGCCTGGTGTGGAGTCAAGGGGATTGGCGAGAAGGTTCTGAGTCTATTTCCAGTACCAGGTGTATATGAATATTGTTTTTGAGACAGAAGGCCGGCAATGTCCCATAATGCGGCTGGGAGGGGGGTGGTAAGTGCAAGATACATTTATTGTGTCCTTGAGGAGCGTTCGAGGATTTGTTTTCTGCTGCTACGAAGGTGGATGCCCAAAGTTGTAGGATTTCATCAAAGGAAAGGTTTGTGGGGATTGGTGTGTCAGGGTTCATAAATCTGGTTGTGCAATTTGGGTGGAGTAATGCCCATCTGGGGGCATTCAGTGTGCATAGTAGGCTGCATCAGCAGAATTTGAAGAAAAATCCCGGGCTGAAGGTGAAGTGTGAGCGGCCTAAGACCCAAGGTCGCTAACGGGTTGCTTTAAGTATTTGGTGGTGTCTCTCCCAAATTTGAAAATTTTCCCTGCATTGACATGTGGTTCCACCTTAGGTAGGGCCATTGTGGCGTGGCACTTGGCAGCTGGCTTGAATTTGTTTCTCCAATGTATGGTAGGGTAAGTGCTAGGGCGGGGGATTGTGGACCAGGCCTTAGCGGGGGGGGGGGGGAGGCGCTTCCTGCCCCTACATGTCGGGGTCCTCGGGGGGCTGTGGAGTAAGGCATTGAATGCGTAAGTTTTGAGTATGTCTGTCCTTAATAAAGTGGGGGTGAGCGAAACGTTCTTATAATTTTGTGTGCTGAGAACAAATTCAGAAAGCACAACATCCTAGTGTAGCCATGTAGGAATGATCCAAATGAGAGCCACCAGAGTCGCGTATCCCGGAGAAGGTCAAGGTACCGGCTATAATATGGTGTGGTCTTGGGGGGCAGTGCCCTTAGTACAACTTGAGGTCCCACGCTGGGTCTCAAATATACACAAAAATGGGCAGAGATACTCTAAGAACTATTTGGTCTGCCAAGATTTCAATCAAGGTAGCATTAACGCGGGTAAGGTAGTCGCAAGGGAGAGTAGGGTCCAGTTGAAGAGTATTTGTTCTCCTTAGAGGTAAATATAGAATTCTTATAACTTTGGTCCACCAGGATACAGAAATCAAAGAAGGGGCAGCAGACATAACAAACGTACATATTCAGCATGGTTCGTCCAGCCATGATACCCAGCGCGTTGGTGGCCAGTGACCAGGGTGTGGTCCTGGAGGTGCTTTGATTGTTGCGTCTTGGATAGGTTGCGAAGAAGCCAAGGACCTGTAACCAGATTGTTGCAAAGTTGGATGGAGTAAGCTTAATATATTGGATCCAGGGGGTCGAGGGGTGTTTAATCGGCATCGGCATTGTTTCCCAATGTGATTGGGTTAGGGTGATACAGCACTGCTTACAGTGGGAAGGTGTGGGCGGTGCTCTCGGCAGAGCTCTTTCGGA